>JAPQWV010005298.1:0-20660 GCA_027422505.1 Craterostigma plantagineum | reverse complement strand
TGTACCCTTTCGCCACTAACTTGCCTTGTACTTTTCCACCGAACCATCCAGGTTAGTCTTTGTCTTGTATAACCACTTCAACCCAACCATCCTTATCCTTCGGCTTCTCAACCAACTCCCACGTCTCATTCTTCACAATCATGTTTATCTCATCTTCCATAGCATTTCTCCACAGTTCTTCTCTACTTGCTTGCTCAAAGTTCTCCGGTTCTACAACAACAAAATTGCAATGTGCATAATTATCGGTCATAGGTCTCAATTTTATCGGCGTTGAGCTTGGGGATGATGACGCCGACCCGGTATTTATGGCATGAGATGATGGATATGGCTCTTCCTTTTCGACTTCGTGCCCACTACCACTTGGCCCTTCTTGTGCATCATCTTGGATATGATAAGACACACTTTCAACTCCTTTCCTTTCCAATCTCAATGATCCTTCTCATTAAAAATCACATCTCGGCTATCTATCACTTGTGTTCTCTTGAAACTAAAGAGCCAATAGCCCTTTAATTTTATACTATAGCCAACAAGATGCACTTCTCACCTTTATCTTCAAGCTTGTTCCTCAACTCCTTTGGAACATGTGCATAGCAAATGAACCAGAACACCTTCAAGTGATTCACCGATGGCTTTTTTCCGCCAGACCAAGCTTCGAATGGAGTCTTGTTTTCAACCGCCTTTGTGGGACACCTATTCAATAAGTACACACAGCCGTATATGTAGCTTCCGCCCAAAATGTCAACGGTAATCCCTTTTCATTCATCATGGTTCTTGCCATTTCAACAATGGTCCTATCTTTTCTCTCGGCCACGCCATTTTGCTCCGGTGTAAAACTAATCGTTAATTGTCCCTCTAAGCCGATATCTTCACAAAACTTCTCAAACTCTTTAGAGTTGTACTCGCCACCTCTATCGCTTCTTAACTTCTTTATCAACCGGCCGCTTTGTCTCTCAACCATTCATTGGAACTTTTTGAAGACATAAAGCGCTTCCGACTTTTGTCTCAAAAATAAACCCAACACATTCTTGAATAATCATCAATGAAAGTGATGAAATACCGATTTCCACAATGTGAGTTTGTGCTCATGAGACCACAAATGTCAGTGTGAACAAGCTCTAATGGCGTGTTTGCTCTCCACGCCTTCTCCTTCGGAAATGATTCTCGATGTATCTTTCCAAGAGCACATGCCTCACATACGCCACCTTTCTCTTCTATAGTTGGTAGCCCATACACCATATCCTTCTTGCTTAGCAACTTCAAGCTCTCAAAATTCAAATGACCATACCTCATATGCCACAACCATGAGTCGTCACCTACACCAACCTTCAAGGAAACACTTCTTTCGGCTTGAGAGTAGAGGGAGGTTTCAATTCCTCTCCATCTTCACTACGGCCATCAACTCTCTTTTATTTCCAACCTTATCAAATATTCTACAAGCCGCACCCTCAAAGTGAACCGCATGACCATGTCAACCAATTGCCCAACACTTAGGAAAATTTTGAGCCAAATCCGGCACTAGTAATACGTCATGAATTAGCATCCTTCTCTTCTTTGATGCAACCGCAATCGTGCCTTTCCCCTTCGATTTCACCACCGCACCATTGCCCATCGCAATTTGAGTAGTAGCGGTGCTATCAAGCTTGCAAAAATCGACTCATCCCGGTCATGTGGTTGCTACATCCACTATCAACATCCCGCTTGGCATTCATAAAATGTGCTTCCATCATTTCTCTGGAGACTCTTCTCTTCGGTGTAGTTTGCTTGCTCCCCATTCTTCACCCACTACACTTCTCTTTATGGCTACTTCTTGCAATTGTAGCATTGAACCTTCCTTTTGTTCCAACAATCTTTTTCAATATGGCCCGGCTTCTTACAAAAGTTGCATAGCTTAGCTTCTCCACTTTGGTAGGTACCTCTACCACCTCCACTACCAAATCTACCCCCAAATCGGCCTCGGCCTCTACCACCACTAAAGCCACCACGGAAGGTATTCCCATTGGCCTCTCTTTGGTTGTTATGCTCTTTCGCATTCACCTTAGATTGAAAGGCACTTTCAAGAACTTGGTCGCCATGCCTATTCAACCTTTCCTCATGTCTCTCAAAAGAGCCCATATGATCATGCACACTATTGGTAGAGAGGTCTTTCGTCTCTTCAATAACGACCACAATGTTGTCATACTTCAAAGGAAGACTCATCAAGAACTTCTCACACACCGACTTATCGCTCAAAGTTTCACCAAATCTTTTTATTTGGTTCACAACCTCAATCACCTTAGAGAAATACTCTTGTAGAGTCTCTTTCTCCTTCATTTGCAAATTTTGAAACTCCCTCTTCAAGGTTAAGAGCTTTACCGTTGTATCTTTATCGGTGCCTTGAAACTCCTTTTGCAAGATCTCTCATGCTTCCTTGGAGGTTTGAGCCCCGATTATTCTCGGAAAAATCTTATTGGAGATACTTCCTTGAATCAAATAAAGAGCTCTTTGTTACGCCCTCACAAATTTGACCAAGAGTCGGGGCGAACCGGGCGACGAACTTTCGAGCCAAGAGTGTCGAGGCGCCCGGGAACAAGACTTTTGGGACCGGCCAAGCTTGTCGCGTGCGGGACGTCGATCTAATCAAGCAAGGCCGAGGCACGTAGCACCCGTTAGGCAGAGAGACGGGGCTATGGAGGTTATCCACGGTTGTTGGCCCATCCAGATTCGTGTGGAACCTTTCGGAAGATCGTGGAACAAGGCGGAACAATGCGGGACATTCTAGAGAGTCAAAGAAGTCCAAGTGTGGAATGTTACGGAACTCTGTAGAGAGGAATATCTCTTGGGATATTCCTAGAATAGTCTAGATTGAAAATAGCAGCCGTTAGATCGAGTAGATCTTAGCCGTCCATCGGGTTGGACAACTTGTATATATAGGGGCTTAGAGTAGTTCATTTGCATCCATCGTTCAGGTGTATCTGTGCTTTTCTTTTTTCATATCTGAAGATGTGACGTCTTTATCTTTTGAAGTCTGATCAACCTAATTTGTTAATGTCCTATTTAGGCCATTTTCTCAGATATCAATTGCCTCAACTTGTATGGGAAATCTGCTTTTATCCCATGCATCGTCGGCATCAAAGTTCCTATTCTGGAGAAGCAGCACTGTTCTTTTCCAAAATTCTGGAGCAAAATGCTCTTCAAGAACCATTGCACATGGAGTGCCTCAGGAACCCCAGGATAACAAGCGAGATTCTCTTCGTTTCACCGGTGATTCCGTCGATCAGTTCCGAGATTTCAAAACAGTCTGATGTGGTGCAAAAGGAAACAGTTTCGTCCGAGCCATGTGATACAGATCTTACATCAACTCCTTCCGAGCAAAGGCATCAAGATTATCTTCGTGATAAGTTGAAGGCTGTTCAGTTGCATGTTCTAGCAATGGAACAATGGAATGCCCCTAGCAATTCTCTATGTTACGAGTAAAAAGTTTTTCATAAAGGTTGATATAGATGACACAGTGGGTTTCCGTGATGCCCGAGGTAAACATAGAAGTCTACGAATTACAAGCAAATATCCCGTTCAGGCTGGTGTTGGATTCATGGCAGAGTTCAGAGAGACTTCATATGTTGAGTCTGGCACGGAGTTATACATAAAGAAGTAGGGGAAAAAATCTTCTGTTGGACAGATCATCAACGTTCCCCCTACAGAACGGTTCATTCGGCTAAATGTTGGTGACTTGCTGACAATATCTCGAGATAGTTCGAACGAAAATGGTAAATCTACCTGTTCAGACACTACTGCACAGAAGATATCTTGCCCATCTAGCTATCTATTCGATTCGGTCAAACCGGGATAACCCATTTCGTTCGATGATGGAAAGATATGGGGTGTCATAAAAGGAACGAGCAATTCCGAAGTAGTTGTCTCAATCACCCACGCGGGCCTGAAAGGTTCTAAGCCTGGCTCTGAAAAGTCCATTAACATACCAGAGAGTGATATCAAATACGTAGGCCTCATTCTACTGATCTCAAGGATCTCGACTTTTGTTTCCCGGAAATTTTTAGTGCGAGCTTCAGATCGGCGGCAGCTTAAAATTTTGGATCTTTCCAATGATTTCGTGTTTTCTTTCATCCTCGCTTCTTTGTTGTTTTTGGAACACAGGCCTAATCCATACTTGTTACTCAAGATCAAGCTCTTGGCGAAGATGACACTGAAGATGAAGACGAAAACTTATGTGACCACAGCCTGCTGAATTTCTTATTGCTTTGAATTTAGTAGTAACTTTTGGTGCTGAGTATACACTCCATGTCTGCGTTAACCTCAGAATCTGGTGGAAAATCTAGTGATTTGGGATACGAATCGTACTGTTTCATCCATGGTGCAAAGTCTTGTAAAGGCGACTCTTCAAGCCCAAGCTTGGTTCACAGTGCAAAATGGTGGTTGAACAATCATGGACTTGTTTCATCTCATGATGAACAGAGTTTGTCGGAGGCAGAGGTGAAGCGGGTGAATTGTGACGTTAAGCCATATGGAGAAGAAAACATGGAGAAGCAACTCATTGACGAATGTTATGCTTCTTTTTCCAAACATGATTCTTCGTACACATTGCAAGAAGTCAATCAAGATTGCTCATTGCAAGAATTTGGATGTATGATGAGCGATGACCATCTTCTCTCAAATGCCTACTCTATAGATTTCGAATCATTAGGGTCTGTCCCCGTTGAAATTTCAGAGAAGCTTTCATCTGATTTGGATTCGCATTGGATCGAACATAAGAAGATAGAACTGTGGTGGCAAACAGCTGATAAAATGGATGTACGATTGAATGTTTCTCAAAGGTCACCTGACCACACTGGTAAGTCTGGTCTTGCAGAAAAGGTGTCATCAGATAGAGATCTACCTCGATTTCACCAAGTTGAACATTTAAACATCGAAGAAATGAATATCTCTCGTGGAAATCTCGCTTCAGTCACACACACAAATATTTCCCGCACAGATGACACCAGTGAAGAGAATTGTACTTCGGTAGTTAAAACCAAGGTTGAAAAGAAAGGACTTGCACAATGCCTGGAATATGAGCCTAAAGGAACTTCCAGGTATTTTTCTCAATTTCAAAAGTGAAAAATGCACTAATAAAAGACGAAAACCTTCTTCCTTCCGCAAAAACTGTAAGGTTTTGTGGCGATCCTCGTTTTCTAATTAGGATTAGTGGCGGATTTTCGCAACGTAAGTCGCGGAAGACCCGTCTAATAAAAAACTTTTTCCTAAAAGATAATATAATATAATAAAATAGTATTCTACATGGTAGTGTCTGTACAACGGGCGTAGCCCCAAAAATGTCAACAGAACAAAAACCCTATTATCGCTCCACAGGTCTTCATCCATGCACCGCCCTGCCCTCAAAAGTCCATGGAGCCCCGCCACCAGCCGCCTCAGTCTTGACGCGCGTCGGCGTCAGACTCAGTACCTACAACACGTAAGCACTGAGCGATTTGCCCAGTAGGTGAATAGAAATGCATGTATGCACGTGAACGCTCATTCCCGATCCCAATATCTCACACATGCAATGTTCACTCTTTCTTTTCCCACAATCCTATTTCAAATTACGCAACACAGGGCCCTAGGTCAGACTCGACACCTCGCGCGCCCATAATAATAACATACGGAAGCTTACACTAGCATCGTTTGACGATCACGCAACTGTCCTGCTAGGTCGCTCTTCCGTAAGCGGTAGCCTACGCCGACAGCGTTTTGACGATCACGAACTGCCCTGTCAGGTCGCTCCCTCCGCTAAAAATAAAATCACGACGGTTTTGCACCTCGGGACGTTCACGCCCGAGTAGACAGATCGATCACGCCTGTCTGTCGTCAGGTGTCATACGAGTACCAACCTCGACTCCTCAACGAGTCAAACAATCACAACAAACTAGAACTACCCCGCTCAGCGGTACGCCAAATCATCACCGTTTCATTACGGTATAAATACCTCTCACCTCTATGATAGGATATGCATATGCTATGCTATAAACGTGATAATACATGAAACGTGCGGAAAACACATAAATCACGTAAATCATCAAAGCACATAAAAGCACGTAATTCAAATAAGTGTTTACGCATTGTAGATGAATAATTCACCTACCTGCCCTCCTGATAAAATCGATAGACAACCCTGGTGAACTCTCTACTATTCGAATCTCTGAGCACAAAATATTAATATATCAGTATATTCACTAAGTCACTTAATTTCGATTTCCAAATTCTAACTCGAAACCCTAAAATTATCAAAACCCTAAAATCATGAAAACCTTAAAATACCAAAAATTTATTAAGTGCAGAAAACTCTTGAAATGCTGAAATTATATTAAGTGTCGAATTCCTTAACCAATGTCGAAGTTCTATAAATCTCGAGATCATATGTCGAACCCTTAAATGTCGAGATCATATGTCGAGATCTTATAACATACCTATAAAATGTCGAAGTGTTATAGCATGTTGAGATCGTTATTTATGATAATAGAATATATCGAAATCTTTACAAGTTGATCGGGATTGGTTAAGGAGGTAAATATCGAAATGGCATAGAGAATTGTCGAGATTTGATTAAATGTCGAAACAACATTGAAAATGTCGAAATGAGACTGAGGATGTCGAGAGTTTTATATGTCGAAGTCTTTGCGAAATATACATCTCGAAATCTTACCTTATCATATCGAATCCCTCTATGATACATATCGAATTTTTGTGCAATATTATATCCCGAAATCATTCCATGATACATCTCGAAATTATGTTGTGTTATTTCTCGAAATCCCTCTATAATACCTTGTCGAGAATTTCTAATCATATCGAAATCATTAACTATCGAAATCCTAGACCTAACACGCCTATTGATGTATACTGAAAACAAATTGAAAACACTTATAAAAACAAAACTCCATCGTTGTTCTTATATCAAAACTGATAGTATCATTATTAACTCAATTATATTTCGAGAATTTGGAATTTAATTCTAGCAATTACCTTACCAAAGCTATGCTTAACTATTCTAGCACATAATCAAATCACAAATCATTCCAGGTTTATTTGACCTCAAACTCATATTACCAGACAAACCCTAATGAACTTCATACCGTTAGAACTGTACACCTTGGCCTAAAATATAATTAGAAATTAAATTTCAAGAATATCAAGTCTAAGTTTCCTAATCGTGCCAGGTATTATGACCACTACACAACCATGTAAAGACATATACTGTAGACATATAAAAGCATTAAAACTTTCGTACCCCTTTAGGTCTCACATTCTCAAGATGTCTCATAGGTGTTTATAAGCATAAATCAATTCTAGGGTTTTCTAAATATAATAACCCACGAAACTACTTAACATAATCACTTATTCATGCAAATCTGTATATTGCTATCTTGGTAATCGGAATATACCAAGTAGAAGTATACCTTACCCAAGTCCTTGAACCGTTGGATTTATATGGTTGATGTTCTTTTCGTTTTCTTCCTCGTCTCCTTCGTATGATTTCTTTTGTAAGTATTAAGAGTTATGTTTTTAATTTCCAACTATGGATATATATACACTAAGGTAGAGTTTTCGAAAGTAATGATTTTGATTAGACATCTTGGTAGATAACGAGCTCTTTTCTCCTTTGGATTAAGTAATCTTGTAGTTATCTTATATTTTGGGCTTGTGGGCTTTATTTCGAATTTTATTAATGTAGTTATATCCAATAACTCAACCTTCTATATCTTAGTATTATTACTCTTATTTATTACTCTTATTAATTCTTTCGAACTTGGTTCAAAACTATATCAATTGTACTTCATACTTAATTTATTTATCAGCTCTAATTCGCAAAATTTACATAATTAATTATTTAAACATCCCGTATTAAAATTTACGGGTATTACATCCTCCCCCTTAAAGAAATTTCGTCCCCGAAATTACGCCGACTGGAATAACTCGGGAGAACAAACTCTCATATCATCCTCACGCTCCCAAGTGGCTTCCTCAACTGATTGATTCCGCCACAAAATCTTAACAAACGGAATATTCTTATTCCGTAGTCGTTTTGACTCGTACATCAAAATCTCTACATGCCTCTCTTCGTAACTCAAGTCGGGCTTGAGCTGTTGATAAAGAAGCTCATTCTGAATAACATGGCTCGGGTCCACGACGTACTTTCGTAATGTCGATAAGTGAAATACGTCGCGAACTTGCGATAGGGACGCTGGCAACTTTAATTGATACGCGACTTCGCCCACTCGTTTGACTATCTTGAAGGGGCCTATGTATCTGGGACTTAGCTTGCCCTTCTTTCCAAAACGCTTTATTCCTTTCATTGGGGAAATTTTCAAGAACACTTGGTCACCTGCGAATTCCAAAGGTCGTCGTCGATGATCTGCGTAACTTTTCTGATGACTCTGTGCGGTTCACATCCTTTCTCGAATTTTCGTGACAGCTTCTGTCATTTCTCGGATCATATCGGGTCCTAACAACGTTCGCTCGCCAATTTCGTCCCAATGGACTGGGGATGGGCATTTGCGCCCGTATAACGCCTCGTATGATTGTAGCGTGGAAACTGTTGTTGTATGAAAATTCTATGAGCGGCAAATACTTACTCCAGTTTCCTTTGAAATCGAGCACACATGCCCGTAGCATATCCTCGAGAGTCTGAATCGTTCGTTCAGACTGTCCATCGGTCTGGGGATGGTAAGCAGTACTGAACGAGAGCTTGGTACCCATTGCTTTCTGCAGGCTCTGCCAAAAGTTCGACAAAAATCTCGAATCTTGATCCTAGACTATAGAAATTGGAATTCCATGGAGGCGGATAATTTCCTGAATATAATTCAGCGTAGCGTTCCATGGAAAAAGTGGAACTGATTGGAAGGAAATGAGCCGATTTAGTTAGGCGATCTACAATCACCCAGATAGCATCGTGGCCTTTCGTTGTTTTAGGTAAACCAACGACGAAATCCATAGTGATATGATCCCACTTCCATTCCGGAATGGGTAGAGGCTGTAGGGTTCCACCGGGTCGCTGGTGTTCCGCTTTAATCAATTGGCAGGTCATACATCGGTTCACGAATGCTGCGATGTCTTTCTTCATTGCTGGCCACCAGTATGTTGCTCGCAAGTCTTGATACACTTTCGTGGATCCTAGGTGTACCGAATATGTGGTCGCGTGTGCTTCCTTCATTATCGTGTGTCGTTTAGGTACATAAAGACGGTTCTTGTATAGCAAAGCTCCATCCTCTCGGATGTTAAAATCTTCGGGTAGTGCCTCCTTCATTTTTAGGTAGAGTTCGTCTTCTTCTTGCGTCTTCTTGATCTGTTCTAGCAGCGTGGGTTGGAGAGTTAGCGCTGCTAGTCTTTCCTCAACTTCGCCCAAATTAACTACCTCTATTCCAAGCTGATGTAACTCTGCATTCACCGCTTTTCGACTTAGCGCATCTGCAACTACGTTTGCCTTACCCGGATGATAGCTGATGACGCAATCGTAGTCCTTGACGAGCTCCAGCCATCTTCGCTGTCGCATATTCAGTTCCTTCTGGGTGAAGAAATACTTCAAACTCTTATGGTCTGTGAAGATCTCACATTTCTCTCCGTAGAGATAATGTCTCCAGATCTTCAGAGCGAAGACCACCGCTGCTAATTCGAGTCATGGGTTGGGTAGTTCTTCTTGTATTCCTTTAGTTGTCGCGAAGCATAGGCAATCACCTTTCCGTTCTGCATCAGCACGCATCCCAAGCCATTCTCGAAGCATCGCTGTATACTGCAAATCCTCCGGTCCCTGATGGTATTGTCAATATTGGGGCAGAACGTGTCCCAAGAAGGCTACTTGCTCAAGCCAAAATTCGCATTTCTTGAATTTGGCGTAGAGCTGTTTCTCTCGCAGGATTCCTAAGATGGTTCGTAGATGGCTTTCGTGTTCGTCTCTTGTTTTAGAATAGATCAAAATATCGTCGATAAAGACGATAACGAACCGATCGAGGTAGTCTTTGAAGACTCGATTCATCAAGTCCATAAAAGCAGCTGGGGCGTTTGTCAGTCCAAAAGGCATGACCAGAAACTCGTAATGGCCGTACCTCGTACTGAACGCAGTTTTCGGAACGTCTGCCTCCCTGATCTTTAACTGATGGTATCCCGACGGAGGTCGATTTTCGAGAATACCGAAGCTCCTTGCAATTGATCGAACAGATCATCGATCCTCGGCAAAGGGTATTTATTTTTGATCGTGATCTTATTCAACTCCCTGTAGTCAATGCACAATCGCATCGATCCATCCTTCTTTCGCACAAAAAGAACGGGTGCGCCCCACGGCGAAAAACTCGGCTGAATAAACCCCTAGATAGTAGGTCTTCTAACTGTTCCTTCAATTCTTTCAACTCATCCGGTGCTAAACGGTAAGGGGCTTTAGAGATTGGGGCAGACCCCGGGATCAGATCTATCGTGAACTGTATTTCTCGATCAGGGGGTAACCCCGAGAGATCATCGGGAAATACATCAGCATATTCCTTGACTATAGGTACGTTTCTTAATTCCGGCTGAGGTAAGCCCTCCGCCTTCACTGCATATACGGAATAAGACTCACAACCTGACCTCAGGAGTCGTTGAGCCTTCAGAGCCGATATTCTTGGAATACTATTCTTATCTGATTTAACTGAAAAAGTGAATGGTTCTTCTTCAGGCAGTTGAAATTTAACGACCTTCTTGTTGCAATCTATGATGGCTCCATATCTTGAAAGCCAATCCATTCCGAAGATGACATCGTAGTCGTTCATCGGGATTACAATCAGGTCGGCACTCAAGTTCTTACCCTCAATAACTACGACGCATCCTTTCAGTACTTGGTTGGTATGCGTCGGATCCCCGTGTGGTAGAGTAACTACATAGTTGCATTCAGATGAGGTAGGAGATATTCCTACCTTCGTCACATACTTAGCCGACACAAATGAATGTGTGGCTCCAGAGTCAATTAGCACCGAAGTGGGCACGTTATAGATAGTTAACGTACCTGTCACAACAGAAGGGTTCGCCTCGGCCTCCTCATTGGTAAGCGTGAAAACCCGTGCAGGAACTGGTGGAGGTCGAACTGGTGTTCGGGCCGGATTCTGGGGCATGTTCGTGTTACAGTTCCTTGCATAGTGCCCCATTCTTTCGCATCTGAAACACTGTGGGTTTGGGTTGGGTCTGGGTTGATAACAAGCGCCAAAGTGGTAGCGGCCACACTCTCTGCATTGGGGTGCTGGGTTGGGAGGTCTGTTCTGAATATTTACGGGTCCCTGGTTCAGCGTCGGGCGCCAATTCTGTTGGCCCTGGCGACTTCCTTGGTTACCTTGGCCTTTGTTGAACAATTGGCGTTTACGATCACTTCGAAGTGTTATAGCATGTTGAGATCGTTATTTATGATAATAGAATATATCGAAATCTTTACAAGTTGATCGGGATTGGTTAAGGAGGTAAATATCGAAATGGCATAGAGAATTGTCGAGATTTGATTAAATGTCGAAACAACATTGAAAATGTCGAAATGAGACTGAGGATGTCGAGAGTTTTATATGTCGAAGTCTTTGCGAAATAATACATCTCGAAATCTTACCTTATCATATCGAAATCCCTCTATGATACATATCGAATTTTTTTGCATTATTATATCCCGAAATCATTCCATGATACATCTCGAAATTATGTTGTGTTATTTCTCGAAATCCCTCTATAATACCTTGTCGAGAATTTCTAATCATATCGAAATCATTAACTATCGAAATCCTAGACCTAATACGCCTATTGATGTATACTGAAAACAAATTGAAAACACTTATAAAAACAGAACTCCATCGTTGTTCTTATATCAAAACTGATAGTATCATTATTAACTCAATTATATTTCGAGAATTTGGAATTTAATTCTAGCAATTACCTTACCAAAGCTATGCTTAACTGTTCTAGCACATAATCAAATCACAAATCATTCCAGGTTTATTTGACCTCAAACTCATATTACCAAACAAACCCTAATGAACTTCATACCTTTAGTACTCGTACACCTTGGCCTAAAATATAATTAGAAATTAAATTTCAAGAATATCAAGTCTAAGTTTCCTAATCGTGCCAGGTATTATGACCACTACACAACCATGTAAAGACATATACTGTAGACATATAAAAGTAGTGATTTTGATTAGACATCTTCGTAGATAACGAGCTCTTTTCTCCTTTGGATTAAGTAATCTTGTAGTTATCTTATATTTTGGGCTAGTGGGCTTTATTTCGAATTTTATTAATGTAGTTATAGCCAATAACTCAACCTTATATATCTTAGTATTATTACTCTTATTAATTATTCTTATTAATTCTTTCGAACTTGGTTCAAAACTATATCAATTGTACTTCAAACTTAATTTATTAATCAGCTCTAATTCGCAATAATTTACATAATTAATTATTTAAACATCCCGTATTAAAATTTACGGGTATTACAGATTTCTGCAATCTTGTTTTCGCCTCTGCAGCGGCAATGTGTCCAGTCCAGCCAAGGTGGTATCACGATCTTCATCGGATACCTCTGAACCAATGAGTGGTAATCTCAGCAGAGCCCAGCAGTTAGAAGCACTGTGCCACTCCCAAAAACGCGCTAGAGAGGCTGAAAAATTAGCCCAAGCAGCTTGCGACGAAAAGGATCACATGATAATCGTCTTTTTCAAACAAGCTTCTTGCATCTTTGCTTATAGACAATGGCTTCGCTTATTGCAACTTGAGACGATATGCCTTACGCTCAAGAGCAACGATCATGCCAAATCTCTTACCACTCCAAAATTCTCATATTGCTCGTACTAAAGGCAACACAACAAGGAAGAATCATCAAAAGGCAGGCTCGAAAAAGAACCATGGACGACCTAAACTCTATGTAAGAAAATGTGCTTGCTTTTGCTGTCGGTATGAGCCTTGTCGGAGCTGGATTTTTGGTTGGTTTTTCCCGGCTATCTCGATGTTGTTGTATATGATTTAGACCAGCTGTTGTATATGTATAATGTAAAAGGTCTAAGGTCTTTCAAGAGTGTCTTCCACACAAATGTCTCAAGTATATGTATTTAAGTTATGTCCCAAGAGTTTGTCTGGGCTTTCGATACTATGTTCTTATTAGGCGTGTGTCTGTAAATTTGTGGTTAATGGTTGATTTAAAGCGTCCTTTATTTTTACGTTTCTTCTTTCTTCCTAAGCCTGTGAAATTTCTGCACACCATATATATGAGTTGAATGGTGGTTTTCGCTCGTAATTCTTGAAACTAGTTCAGTCAGTGCCAAGGAGTTCTGCAAATTCAGAGTTGGATAAACATCTGCATAAATAAAATTGACAACTAAAACTCAAAAACAGAAAATCGAAAATAAGTTTTGCATATTGGGAAAATCAATATTGCCTAGGATTTTTTGAAAAGTAAAATGAGTTCGACAGTAGGAAAAAAACTCCGCTGAATTCCCAAACACGGATTAGTAACAATACAACTTTAAAGTAATTGCACAAAGAAACATTTACTTTAACAAACTTGCAAATTCCGCATTTTTCTAAACTATTTAGAGCATCTGCAGCGGGTACGTCATTGTTGTGTACGTCTTTTTACTCCAATGGGATTTTATATCTAACACTAATATCGTGTTGATTAGCAGAGATACTCTAGATGTGGAGTACATGCAATTTTCAACACGAAAATTGTGTTGTAATTTCTATTTATTTATAGTTTATTTGATAAAAATATATTAATTATATTTAAATATTTGATATTCTTATAATAATAATAGTAAAAATAATATTAATTTCCCATTATTTATTTGTTTTTTCTTTTTAATTTAATAAATTATAATTAAATAATTTGCTAAGTTTATAATGTAATTAATTTTAAATATTAATTATTATAATTCATTGACATATTAATTATTATTATATAAATTTGACATAGAGAAAACCCTCGTCCAACTGTCAACTTCTAAAATTAAACAGCATTTACTGGCTGCGACTCAGGGGGCGTTTTTACTACCAGTGGAAAGCCACGGAAGTCTAGTTTATAAAGAAATTAATAGCACAAAAAATATGAAGGGAAGAAGAAGTTATGGCCATTTTGACTACTGACAACCACAACAGTCACAAGTGCGGGAATTTGGAAAGATCGTCTAGTTCTTTGGTCCTTTTTGCATGGAACTCGTTGGATATCAGTCCTTCAACATTCTCATTTCAATTTCTCTTATTTTTGCATGTATTTTCATCTCATTAAAAGCCCCTTTTGTGATGAAGAATGGGAGATTGAATAAAAAATATTGTTGTTGAGATTTAAGCTTGTCTCTATCCCACATTGAACACTCTTGGTGGATTCCTTGAGTGAAGTGTTTACGTGAGTGTGCCTCGTATTACCTCCTTCTTCTCCAAAATTTCGGTGTCAACTTGGTATCAGAGCTAAGGTCGGAGATGTTGCCTCGTCGAAGGACAGAAACTCCAAGGCGTGAGCGCGATCTGCGAGACATCGAACTGGACGATTTAAGGAGACAAGTGCAACAACTCGAGCAGCGTCTTGCACGCAGCGAAATTCCGAATCGTGATGTTCAGGGTCATGATTACGAAGGTGACTCTTCGAACGACTATAATGTTTTTTATAATGATGAATACGATAACTCAGGTAACGATTCAACCCAGGAGGAGAGGCCGCGACGGAACAATGATCGTGGGAAATCAATCGACTTCAAAATTGATGTACCCAACTTTGTTGGAAAAAGCGATCCTGACGAGTTTCTTGATTGGCTCAGCTCCGTGCAAAGGGTCCTTGAGTTTTGGGAGGTTCCAGAAGATCAGAAAGTGATGTTTGTTGCAATTAAACTGAAGAAATATGCTTCTCTTTGGTGGGAACATCTGAACACACAACGAGCTCAAGAGGGCAAATCAAGGATTAGGGTGTGGAGCAAGATGAGGAAGGAGCTCCGCAGGATTTTTACCGGATAATTACCGCCAAGATGCCTTCCTCAAATATCACAATTTCAGGCAAATGGAGCTCTGTGGAGGATTACATAGCTGAATTTGAAAATCTTAGGGGCTCGTTTGATATATGTGTATTTGGATTTGATAGTTATAGATTATTTGTATATGAATATACAAGGATTTTGTTGATAGAGTATTTATTATGTTTGGTATGAATGTTTTAATTATTTGGGTAATGGTGTATGATAGTGATTGATATGTATGTGTGAGATGTGTATATAATATGCTAAATAGATGGAAATACATTTTTACCCTTCAAAAACTAAAGCCATTAAAATATTAAAAAAGCTACAGTCCGTCGTCTTCATCATCTTCAAATTAAGTTCCACTCCCCAAATTACAGAAATGCTTCAACTAGAAAAGCTTCATCATCTTCATTTACCCAAATTACAGAAAAGCTTCGGCGTCTCATCGGCTTCGATTCCAAATTGCAAGCTCAGATCTCGGGTTAAAAAGTTCCCCAATGATTAAGCTGCGAAATCCTAACTGCCGATGGCGGAGATCTCCTCAAGCCACCGAAAGGATGCAGCCCACGCGCCTCCGCTCCAGGAAAGGATGCGGCCCACCGCCTCCGCTCCCGGAAAGGATGCGGCCGTCCATGGTGGACGAAAGCTCCCGTCGAGTGCACGCAGCCATGTCCGACTGCAAGCTCCCTTCGATCATCCCGCCGCCAGCACCCGTCGGTCGTCCGCCGCCAGCTCCCGTTGGTCGTCGAGTGCGCGCAGTCATGGGTGAAGATCGAAAATTGTTAGATGCTGTCGAAGACAATGATAATGGAAGGACTATTATCAGGGGGTAAAGTTGGAATTAAGGTGAAATGTACTGACATACCCATCTCCTTGGTGGGTATTTCTATACCAGGCTGATAACCAATGTGCGTGTATTAGATGTGTTTGTCCATACAAGGCAGGCATATGCATACACGCATAACAAACACTACACGATTTTATAATACACGTCTATTACCTATCTAAACAAGCATATCCAACGAGCCGTAGGATGAAATGTGATATTATGGAACCGGATGAATAGATTATTGCTCGATTTCTTGGAGGGCTTAGGTACGAAATTGGGAATATGTTCAATTGCAGCCATATTGGACCTACAATGATGTGTGTAAGTTAGCTCTCAAGGTGGAGAAGCAAAAAAAAGGAATCAAGCCGAGGAAGGGCCGCTTTAGCTCAAATAAGAACACTCCTCCCCACGGAGGGTCGTCTGTTGCTAAGAACACATCGGCAATGGCGCAAAGGATGATGTAGCTGCCTACAAGGGGAATACAGCGAAGCCTGGTGGTTCCAATAACCGAAAAACTTGCTTCGAATACAAGGGTTTTGGGAACATTGCGTCGGATTGTCCGAAACGAAGGGTCATAACTCTTATTGAAGAAGAAGTTGATGATAGCCCCAACGAATCAGAACCCTTATATGATGATGCTCCTGAAGCGGAGGATGAAATCACATGCGAGGATCGGGGTGAATTGTTGGTCTTACGCCGTATTCTTAATACCAGCCATGTGGAGGAGGATGCATGGCTGCGGAACAACATCTTTCGAACAAGGTGCACTTCTCATGGTAAGGTGTGCAATGTTATCATTGACGAAGGAAGCTGCGAAAATGTTGTATCAGCTACGATGGTGGATAAGCTAAAACTGAAGATGGAAGATCATCCTCAACCGTACAAACTTTCATAGCTTCGGAAGGGTAACGAGTTAAAGGTGACCAAGAGGAGTCTTGTTCAGTTTTCTATTGGGAAAAAATATAAGGATAAAGTATGGTGCGATGTTATTCCCATGGACGCGTGTCATTTGCTTCTTGGAAGACCTTGGCAATATGATCGAAAAACACATCATGACGGGTTTCGGAACACTTATACCTTCGTAAAAGATGGTGAGAAGATTATTTTGGGCCCTTCAAAGTTGGAGGACAGCCCAAGCGTTCCAAAGCCGGGTGGGAACAATCTACTCTCCAAATCACAAGTTGAGAAGCGATCGAGGAAGCGGTTGAGGCATTTGCTCTGGTGATTTTAGAAGAGAACGAAGAGATTCTTGACGTCCCACTCATGGTCCAGCCCCTTCTCAAGGAATGTGGTGCCCGAAGAGATTCCACAATGACTTCCTCCGATGCGAACTATACATCATTGCATTTATTTAATCCCCGGAGCATCAATACCAACCAAGGCTTCCTAGAGAATGAGTCCTAAGGAGCATGAAGAACTGCAACGGCAATTCGAGGAACTTTTGGCGAAAGGTTTTGTGCAAGAAAGCACAAGCTCGTGTGCTGTTCCACCCCTTCTTGTACCTAAGAAAGACGGATCATGGCGCATGTGCATTGACAGTAGAGCAGTGAATAAGATCACTGTAAAATACCGGTTTTCTGTCCCTCGGCTCGATGACCTCCTTGACCAACTACACGGGTTCAAGATTGGTTCGAGGATTGATCTGCGGAGTGGCTATCATCAGGTTCGAATGAGGCCGGGAGATGAGTGGAAAACCGCATTCGAGACGAGAGATGGTCTCTACGAATGGATGGATATGCCCTTTGGCCTTTCTAACGCCCCTTCTACTTTTATGCGGCTCATGAATCATGCCTTTAAGCCATTTGTTGGGAAATTTGTTGTCGTCTACATTGATGATATCCTCGTGTACAGTTCCAGCCTGGAGGAACATTTGGAGCATCTTCGACAAGTGTTTGAGGTACTACGGAAGGAGCGGTTATACGTCAACTTGAAGAAGTGCCATTTCTTCGCCTCCAGCCTTATATTTTTAGGCTATGTCATTTCTTCAGAGGGCATCAAGGGGGACGAGACAAAGGTTGAAGCTATTCTGAGTTGGCCCATTCCAAAGACGATCCACGAGATTCGAAGTTTTCATGGTCTAGCTTCATTTTATCGAAGGTTCGTAAAAAATTTCAGCACCATTATTGCACCGATAACCGAATGTTTGAAGGGCAGCAGCTACAGATGGAGTGAAGAGGCCCAAAGAAGCTTCGAACTCCTCAAGGAAAAGATGTCGAAAGCCCCCGCCTTACAACTCCCGGATTTCGATAAAGTTTCCGAAGTAGACTGCGATTCCAACGTAGGAATTGGTGGAGTTCTTAGGCAAGAAGGGAGGCCGATTGCATTCTTTAGTGAGATGGTGAATCATTCACGCCGAAATTATTCCACCTACGACAAGGAGTTCTTCACCATCGTTCGAATTTCTTCAAGCCTTCAACTTTGTCATCAAGCATAAATCTGGAGTTCTCAACCGGGTCGCTGATGCTCTAAGTCGACGGTACGCGATATTATCTACATTACAATTAAAGGTAGGTTGTTTTGAAGTGATCAAGGATATCTACAAGGATGATCCTCACTTTTTTCCCATTTGGACCGAGTGCTTGAAGGCGCCATTCAATTTATTTTTAATTCACAATGGTTTTCTCTTCAAAGATAAACGATTGTGTATTCCAAACTGCTCGCTATGGCAAGCCATTATTGATGAGGCTCATAGTGGAGGCCTTGCTGGACATTTTGGAAGGGATAAGACTCTTGGACTTGTTCGGGAGAAATTTTATTGGTCACGAATGGATCGAGATGTCAAGAATTGCGTCGAAAGGTGCAGAATTTGCCACTTTGCGAAGAGTCATGGCCAAAATACGGGTTTGTACACTCCACTCCCGGTGCCAACAAGTCCATGGGAGGATGTGAGTATGGACTTTGTCGTTGGGCTACCTCGCACTCAAAGACACAAAGATTCAGTCATGGTGGTTGTTGACCAGTTTTCGAAAATGGCGCATTTTATTCCTTGTATAAAGACTTTGGATGCTACTCATGTCGCAGATTTTTACTTCTGAGAGATTGTACAGCTGCATGGAATTCCCAAAACATTTACTTCTGGCCGGGATTCCAAGTTTATGAGCCACTTTTGGCGTACACTTTGGAGGAAAATGAGAACCGAGCTGCAATTTAGTTCGTCTCATCACCCTCGAACTGACGGGCAAACGGAGGTGGTAAATAGGAGCTTGGAAACTTGCTAAGGAGTTTAATCGGCAAGAATCCATGCCAGTGTGATACGGTTTTGGCTCAACCAGAGTTTGCTTATAATAGCTCGACAAGTCAGACGACTAAGCAAAGTCCGTTTGAAATTGTGTACGGTAGTAACCCGATTACGCCGTTGGGTTTGAGTCATCGTTCTACTGATCTTCATTTTAGTGGCGATGGGGAGGAGCGTGCGAAGCACATCAAATGATTGCATGAGCAAGTTCGTCAAGAAATTGCCAATCAAAATGAGAAGTATAAACGGGCTGAAAACAAGAGTCGGAAGAAGCTAGTCTTCAAAGAGGGAGATTTAGTTTGGATTCATTTAAGGAAGGATGGGTTCCCGCGTAGACGTCATGGGAAGCTTAAACCGAGGGCTGATGGACCTTTTAAAATACTGAAGAAGTTAGGAGACAATGGTTACAAGGTGGAACTTCCTCAAGAATATGGCTTTTCGGATACTTTCAATGTCTCAGACCTGTCTACGTATATCAGTAATAGACTCGATACAGATTCGAGGGCGAATCTTTTTCAACCCGGGGAGAATGATACAGAGAAAACCCTCGTCCAACAGTCAACTTCTAACATTAAAATGCTTTTACTGGCTGCGACTCACGGGGCGAATCTACCACCAATGGAAAGCCACGGAAGTCTAGTTTCTTAAGAAATTAATGGCACAAAATAATAAAGGGAAGAGGAAGTTATGGCCATTTGACCACTGACTGCCAGAACAGTCACAAGTGCGGGAATTTGGAAAGATCGTCTCGTTCTTTGCTTCTTTTTGCATGGAACTCGTTGGATATCAGTACTTCAACATTCTCATTTAAATTTCTCTAATTTTTGCATGTATTTTCATCTCATTAATAGCCCCTTTTGTAATGAAGAATGGGAGATTGAATAAAAAATATTGTTGTTGAGCTTTAAGCTTGTCTCTATCTATCCTACACTGAACTCTTGGTGGATTCCTTGAGTTAAGTGTTTACGTGAGTGTGCCTCGTATTACCTACTTCTTCTCCAAAATTTCGGTGTCAAAATTTTATTATTAAGAATTTAATTTTTTGATTAGAAAATAGAGTTAATGCGTTGGAGTGAAATTACTGTAGAAACTAGAGTTTATGAATTGGAGTAAAAGCACTGTACCAGCTGTAATATTGTGTAGAATTAACTTTATCTTCATGTTGTGGGTTGGAGATGCTATTAGGATAAACTTTTGAAGTTCATATGACAATGGTGAAAATTTCAAATCGATAAAACTACGTGGACATCGATATGCATATGTGGCATAATTCGACATGCACGTAATAAGCATATTGTTGTCCAATATGTTATCATACTGCCACGTCATTCGCAAAATTGTCGCTATGTGTGGCATAATTCGACATCCACGTAAGAAGCATATTTTCCGGTCGAAAGAAAACATGTTGAATCATGCAATTTCCTTAATTCATGATTTCATAAGCAATTAACCTTAAGTCATTTATGATAATAATAGTAATAATACCTACGTCGGCTTAAACATCAATGATCATCACAAAACACAAGAAAAAACCAAGAGTTACACTCTCTGATCCCTATTTAGATTATGATATTAATGTTTAACCATATCTTCTTTGCCTCGAAAGTTGTGTTCAAATTTTCAT
>JAPQWV010005297.1:0-20669 GCA_027422505.1 Craterostigma plantagineum | reverse complement strand
ATTAATATCTAGCTTATCCGAAATACTCACGCAATGCGCTACGCTATTTACGCTACGCGCTACCGACACTAAAACGCGACGCATTACGCTTTGCGCTTTTTTAAACATTGGGTGCGTGTCACTTAAAAAAAAAATCTTTTTTAATAAAATATCTCATATTGCTCAACGTTGTCGTTCCCCGAGTGAAAAAAGTAAAATTATTCATACAGCTATTTAGTCTCGGTAATAGATCGGATCGGTGGACGTTGGCCGTCGCTCAAATCGTTCATGTGATGGAACGAATCGTCGGCGGAAAGTTCAAGCTAGGGCGAACAAATTGGCAGCGGATCCTTTGGTGAAATCTTTCTGGGTCAGCTGCTTTGAATCAGTTCGATCTTTTTTTTCTTATCGAAAGAGGGTGGGTCTTGAATTTTGCTTGATGTTAAGCTGATTGGTGCTTTTTCTTTGATGCTTCTGTGCAGCAACCCATATCGACACCTTCAAGATCGTTGCCGTGATGATAGTGAGTTTCGATTTTTTGGTCTGCTTGAGTTTAATTTAATAGGATTATTTATTAAGAGGGTCACTTGGTAGTATTTCAAAAAAATGCGTTGGACCAAATGTACAACGCAAAGATGCGTTGGAAGGAGAGAGAAATTGCCCTAATCCCATTTTGGGTATGCGAATGGGTGTCTGTTGGAGTAATTTTTTGTGTTTGCATTGTAAAATGGGTGTCCATTGGAGATGCTCACACACAGTTACAATGCGTCTGAATTTTATTAATTGCATTAAAGTTCTTTATTTTTCTTCTCTTTCATATTACTGTATGGTTTTTATATATTCTTACTGTTATGTTCAGACATGATAACTCGATGGTCAGGAACGTCTCCATGTACGAAATAAATAATAGGGCACAGAAACCCAAGACATGTGTATACTAATATGTTGCCTTTATCAATTGAATTTTAGGGTTCCGTAATCTCTTTGATTTACTTTTAAGGGCTCGTTTGATACCTATGTATTGAATTTGATGTGTATAAGTTATTTGTGTATGGCTATACACGGATTCCGTTGATACAATATTTTAACGTGTTTGATAGGTGTGTTTTAATTATTTGGGTAATGGTATATATATTGTTTGATATTTATGTTTGAAATGTGTATGAAATTGTAAAAAATACTTAAAAGACAAATTTGCCCTTTATAAAAAACAATTAAAAAACAATTACAGTAGGTCATCGTCTTCAAGTTCCCTAGTTACAGATGATTTTTTCCCCCAAATTACAGAAACTTCACAATCTCGATGTCTGCACCCACTTCGTCCAAAAACTCCACCAAGTTGGCCCAATAGATTCTCGACCAGTCGAGCACGCCCACCGGTGCAGGGCCATGACTCGCGGGGCCGGCGCGGTGTAGGCCTTTCACAAGCTTGTTGTTGCTCCCTCCGCCGACGACGACGAAGCTTGTTCGTTGCTCCTCCGGTGAACAACCATCAGCCTCTCGTCAGCACCGCCAAGCCTCTCGTCACCACCATCGACGCCGAGCACCTCGTCACCGTCAAGCACCTCATCCTAAAAAAAAAAAACAGATCCACCATCAGCCTACGTCAGCACCGCCGAGTCCCTCGTCAAACACCACTGCTGGCGCTGAGCACCTCGTCACTGCCGAGGTCGTGGTCGTCACTGGCGACAGAGCAGCGGTCACGACGGAATCGATCCGACCAATTGGTAAAGATGAGGGCAAAATGGGTGTTGGGAAATGTGTACGTTATACCCACCTGGAGGATAGGTTTACGTAAACAAGGCTTATAAACGATTAATGTGTAATAGGCTTGTATATGTATACAAGGCGTGTAATGGTTTACATAGATACCAAACAATGTGCTTTTTTACTATACCCATCTGATACCCATGTATACATGGGTATCAAACGAGCCCCAAGGGATTTGATACATTTATAGATATGATACATACAATATGAACACCCTGCCGTAGCACATGAGATGAGAAATAAACATATGCTTTATATATATATATATATATTATTGTAGTTGCCGTGTTTTTAATATTAATCAATTCTTTTTATATGTACAATGATATTTTATTATTATTTTTAGTTTTGTGATTAAATGTATAATAATAATTGTAGTTTAATTTGTAAAGTTATAAAATATGTGGATAGTAGAAATTTGTAAAAACTAGTGTGGAAGTGAATATTGCAAGATCGTCTTTTGAGTTTGAGAATGAGTTGAACGGTTGGAAAAGAATTACTGCATTTTGAGTTTGAGAATGTGTTTGCGCGTTCTCGTTTGGAGATGGTCTAACGTTTTCATCTACCTCTAATCTGATTCGGAGATAGAGAGAGAGAGAGAGAGAGAGAGAGAGAGAGAGAGAGAGAGAGAGAGAGAGAGAGAGAGAGAGAGAGAGAGAGAGAGAGAGAGAAACACATCAAACGAACCCATATTTCGAAAAACTCGATCTTTAAGTTAACCGTGGCAACGTGCGTACACTCTTCAAGAACACAGAACCCACCTCGATATCAATCGAGGAAGACAATGGTCGATAACCCCAATTCTACTGTTGAGATTATAAAAAAAAAGTGGGTTTGTCCCACATCGACTAATTCAAGCTCTAAGAACCGCTATATATATATAAGAGGCTTTCTCCTCCTATCACCAATTGGTTTTAGGAAGGACCCCTCGATGACCAGCCCGGAAGCTGTTGTAACATGGTATCAGAGCAATTCTTTCGCTCGCTGCCACCTGATTCATATGTCCACGTGTTAGGTCAGTCATGCACACGTGAGGGGGCGGGTTGAGATTATAAAAAAAGTGGGTTTCGTCCCACATCGACTAATTCAAGCTCTAAGAACCGCTATATATATAAGAGGCTTTCTCCCCTATCACCAATTGATTTTAGGAAGGACCCCTCAATGACCAGCCCAAAAGCTGTTGTAGCAGGTTTCAGATTGTCAGCCGCGAGCTCCACTTTTGAGCCGTCTATTTCTACCTCTTCCCGAGCTTTCTGGGGCACGTCTCCACTGTAGGACCCGAGTCCCCACGAACTAGGTTGGCCAGTAAATTATGTATATGACCTAAGTGATTACGTGTTTATTTGCGTACATGTTATATGCTTATGTGACTTTACGAATTTCGTGCTCATGATGTTATGAGAATTACGTGCAAGTATGCGCATTAATTGTATGCTTATAATGACCCCTAGTTTATGTAAGTGATTCTCGAAAATAATAAGGAACGGAAAGACTTAATGATGGTTAAATGAGAGTTGGGCTAGGAATTTACTATTCTTGGGCTAGAACTTAACCTTAGGCCCAAAGTAGGTTAAGTCAAATGGGAGACAAAATTCCCTAATTTAAGGGAGACCCACGCCAACTCCATGTCTTACCCATCATATCTAAAGGAAATATCTAACTAAACCACAATAACCCAATCTTACGCAAGAAGCCAACGAAAATCAAAGTGAAGAACAAGAAAAGGGGCGAGAGGAGTCGAACCAAAAACATTCCAAGCAGCCTAAGATTTCGAATTGGTAAGTGAAGTACCGTTCCTACACCTTGTAACTTTCGTAGTTTGGGATTTTGTAAATACACGAAAACCCTAAGTGTGGGTTATAAATTCATAATAAGGGGTTTACATGGATGAATTGTGATCGGGTAGTATTAACATGTGCCTTAGGATCTATAATTTTACTCTTGAGGAGGAACTATACGATTTCAAGGTAGAAGAAAGGATAAGACCTAGGAGTTTCGACTGGATTAATGATATGAAGGTAGTTTCGATCGAAACTAAGGGTTTATACGATTTTGAACTAAATGACATAGAGTTTCGACTGAAAGTTGAAAAGTATGAGGGTTTCGAGCGAATTAATTGAAGAAGTGTTAGATTCGATCGAAACTAATATCAATGCCTAAAACAATCGATCGAACCCCCACTCATGCCACATGCAATCGATCGAAAGCGATTTCCCCCTATGCATGGCATCGAGCGAAACCCAGATGACGTCATGCTGACGACAGAGCTCGGCGAAACCTCTCCCACAATCTGGCGAAACCCTTGAATCGGCCGAAAGCAATCTTTCCCTATGCATGTGTCGAGCGAAACCAAGATGACGCCATGCTGACGTCAGAACACGGCGAAACTCACTCACACACATGCAACGCGGGCGAAACCGGGGTGACGTCATGATGATGAAAACACACGGCGAAACTCACTTCTCACTATGCACAATCGGGCAAAACCAAGCCGTGACACCCATCGATCGAAAGTAGGGTCGATGCACACCAATTGGGCGAAACTTGAATCGGGCGAAACCTTGTGAGCCAAATGACTTTCGCCGTGTCAAGAATCGATCGAAAGTGACGAAGGCTGATGTCATCACGCGGTGAAACCCATATGATTTAAGGACTTATTGAGTGAAATCGGCACTAACAATTTTCCAACCTTCGCCGAGTATTCCACATTAAGGGTTTTAGTACCTTAGCTTAAACTTAATTTTGGGGCAGTGATTTACTTAGGTGGAATAGAGTAATTAGGAGTTTCGATCGAAACTGAATCCTAACCTAGTAAACTTTCGCCGAGATGTATAGTAAGGGTCGAAATTTAACTAACATAGCCTAGGATAGAAATCAAATGACTTAGGAATTTAATGAGACAAATCGAATGGCTTGGAGACTAGAGAATTAGTAAAAGTCTAAATAACTAGTATGACGAAAATTAGTTATTTCGACAAGTTAGCTAAGGAAGGCAGTGTACTAATACTCTAAACCTTTTTTATTTAAAGGGGTCGTACGTTAGGGACGTTACGAGGAAGTACGCCAATTAAGCTTGGACGACAGGTAAGTAGAAATCCAACTACGACACGTAACTTATCTGCGCATGACTATGTGATACGTATTTATGTGACCCTATGTGAACCTTGCAAGACATGATTACTTATTATGCATGAAGCCATGATATGCATTTACATATGAACACGACAAGAGCATTTGAATGCATAAGTAGTATGGAAGGCGTGAGATATGAGCGTGCATAAGATCGCCTGCGTGCGATGGATATTCGCCGATGTTGGCGTATGTTGTCGACTCAATGAAGAGTCCCGGCTCTTCTATGGAACCATGGCGATACGATGCCAATTTACCTGTTATGATAGGTAGGGGGAATACCCCAAATGCGGGAGATGCAACCTGGAGGATGCGACCCGGGGCATGCACTACACAGAGGGGACCTCTGGGGTTAATGACCTCGGTGTTGGCTACCAGTGAGAGGCGTCCGCATGTAGGCCACACTGGGTCAGGAAAGATTCCTTCGGGTGACCTCTCAGTGTGTGAACCTTCACATATGTAAGAATCCCTTGAGGATTAGAGCTCTATGAAATGGCGCATAGTAAGATAGAAAGTCGAAGGCTCATATGACGTGTGAGTCTGAAAGAGTACGAGCGTTAGTAAAAGATGGCGTGGATTGCCATCGTTAGGACACGTGCATACATGCGTCGTTTCTGCTTACTGAGCCACGGCGGCTCATTGCTTACGTTACGTGTTGTAGGTACTAGCGATCACGGTACGTGATCTGTTTAGGATGTGAGGCCTACCTTTTGGAGCTTCTGGTTGCTTTTGAGGTGGAAGTGTGTGTATGGATGACGACCTGTGAAGGCCGGGCGCATAGGAGTTTTTGCTGTGCATGTACACACATCCCGTGTGAATAAGACTTGACTGAATGTAGAAAAACTTCTATAATTCTTTTGACTCGTATTATGACTTTCTTTCCGTAAATGGAAAAATTTTATTTGCATGTTACGTACCTTTCAAGACAACACACTGTTAGATACTTAGGATTCCAATAAAATACGTAACGAGGTTAGGCGGGTCACGACATCCACACCATTCTAACCACCATACTTCCTAGTTTCATGATGTGCCTTTGGCTCCACAGAATATCCCTCGAGCACGTAGATACAACACCTTCTTTTCCCTTGCAGAACCAGCCTGTTCTGCTTTTTGACTAGCATCTTCCCACTTGCTATTTGCGTGTTAAATCATTTCCTATCCAAAGCACCAATGGATATAAGATTCCTCTTAAGTTCAGGAACATACCTGACCTCATTGAGGATGTTAACACCCCACTTGCAAGCCTCATTCTCACGGAACCATAACTACTAACCTCGAAGCCTTGAAACCAGATGCGGAAATGGAGCCATCGACACTAACCGCGGATCAGAATAAGAAGCTGAAGGAAAAGGCCTACTCCACACTCATTCTCAGCCTCTCAGACAATGTGCTTAGGAAGGTTGCAAGTGAGACCTCGGCCGAGGAATTGTGGAAGAAATTGGAGTCTCTTTATATGACCAAATCCTTGGCTAGAAGGCTCTACCTCAAGCAGGCCCTATATAGGTTCAAAATGGATGAGGAAAATGCCATTGAGGAGCAGATAAACCAGTTTCAGAAACTAGTTTTGGACCTACAAAATATTGGTGAACAAATTCAAGATGAAGACCAAGCTTTGTTGTTGTTGTGTTCCTTGCCAAATAGATATGATTACTTCAAGGAAGCTCTTCTCTATGGAAGGGAGAAGCTTAGCATGGAAGATGTAATGGCAGCTCTTAGCACGAAACAGCTCAACACAAGGATGGTGCCAAAACTTGAACCAAATTCGGCCGAGATGCTCAATGTGCAGTTTAAGTCCAATCCGAGGTGGAAGAAGGACAAGGGGAAGGAGGTGGCTGAGCCTAGGAGGTTTTTTCATTGCAATGAGGTGGGGCATTTCAAGAGGAACTGCCCAAAGCTGCAAAAACAAGGTAATGCAAACTCAGTTAACCAATATGATGATGGTTTTGAGTATGCAGAAATTTTAGCCATTTCTGAGGAGGAAATGAGGGAGGAATGGATCCTAGACTCGGGGTATAGCTTCCATATAACCTGCAAGAAGGAGTGGTTGCACGACTTCAAGGAAGTGAAGGGCAAAACGGTGAAGGTAGGTGATGGAAAAAGCTTCGAGGTTAGTGGTTATGGTTCCATGAGAATGAGGCTTGCAAGTGGGGTGTTGAGCATCCTCAAGGAGGTCAGGTATGTTCCTGAACTTAAGAGGAATCTTATATCCATTGGTGCTTTGGATACGAAAGGATTTAACACCCAAATAGCAAGTGGGAAGATGCTAGTCAAAAAGCAGAACAAGTTGGTTCTGCAAGGGAAAAGGAGGCGTTGTATCTACGTGCTCGAGGGATGTTCTGTGGAGGCAAAGGCACATCATGAAACTAGAAAGTATGGTGGTTCGAATGGTGTGGGAGACGTGCCCCAGAAAGCTCGGGAAGAGGTAGAAACAGGCGGCTCAAAAGTGGAGCTCGCGGCTGAAAATCTGAAACCTGCTACAACAGCTTCTGGGCTGGTCATCGAGGGGTCCTTCCTAAAATCAATTGGTGATAGGAGGATAAAGCCTCTTATATATATCGGTTCTTAGAGCTTGAATTAGTCGATGTGGGACGAAACTCACTTTTTTTATAATCTCAAACATCTACAGACCATCAAACCCCAAACAATCTTCTTGCAATAATAATCTCGGCCCAAAAAGAAACGAAAACAACTCTCACAAGTTGAAAGAGATACAATGGAAGGTGGCTTGGCGAACCATTTATCCATGAAGGAGGCAAAGTCGATGTAACTCAAGAGCCCATACATTCTAGCTATTACTACACTCCTATTCTCTCTCACGATTCAATGGAAGGTGGCTTGGGGAACCATTTATCCTTGAAATTAACCAGCAAAAGCTTGCCCATCCACACTCTCTACGACCTTTTCCTGCAAATCCTAACAAAAGATCAAGAAATCATTAACTGCGTGGCTGTTGATTTGAGGGCTGCTAAGGAAAGAGACCCAGCTTGTATTAGCTACGTCCATTGCTTCTTGAACTTCAAGGGGTTCTTAGCTTGCCAATCTCACAGAATAGCCCACAATCTCTGGTCTAACAGCAGAAAAACCTTGGCCCTTCTGATACAAACCAGAGTATCAGAGGTTTTCGCAGTAGATATTCACCCAGTGGCTAAGCTCAGAAGTGGGATTCTTCTAGACCATGCCACGGGCGTTGTAATAGGAGAAACTGCAGTGATTGGTAATAAAGTTTCGATCTTGCACAACGTAACCTTAGGCGGGACTGGCAAGGAATGCGGCGATAGGCATCCCAAGATTGGGGATGTGCTGATCGGCGCTGGGACTTGTGTTTGGGCAACGTTGGAGTAGGCTATGGCGCGAAGATCGGGGCGGGATCTGTTGTCCTAAAATAAAGCATGTGCCTGAAAGAACGACGGCTGTTGCCAATCCTGCTAGGTTAAATGGGCTGTAAGGAAAACCTGAAAAGGTTGGATAAGATCCCTAGCTTGACTATGCATCACACCTCTCATATTCATGAGTAGTCTGATTATGTTATATAGAGGATTTAGATGCTGTGATAGTGTTTTTATCACCATGTCTTGAATAGAGAGAATAAAAAGTACCTGTTTCTCCATATGTAGTCTCACCGTCTTTCGTTATTTTTTATGAAAGGTCAAGTTGTAATTTGATCTGCAATTCTGCTGTTGGTTTCCTGCTTGGGTTTCTTCTTTCCACTTGTTATTTTCCTAGATTAAAAGGCAACTTTAACTCTTGTCTGAATCAGAATATGCATAAACAGATACTCACTCAAATATCATTACAAGGTAACCAGATCAGATATTTATTCCCAATTGAGTTTTCATGGAAAATCAATTCAGACAAATTGAGGCAAAGCCCTCTTAACAACAGGGACGACGCACAAGTCATTCTTCTTCCTCGCCGTCACCCCAAACCCTTCGGTCATATCCATATCCTCACGCCTCAAATTACCAGGCAATTCCCAGTCGAAGTGGTACAGCAACATAGCGAGGGGAAGCTCAATGTTCGCCATGCCAAACGTCATCCCTGGGCAAATCCTTCTCCCTCCACCAAACGGTAAGTAGTGGAAGTGATTCCCTTTGTAATCCACCGACGAGCCATCGCCAAGAAACCTATCTGGGTTGAACCTCTCTGGCTCTTTCCAGTACCTCGGATCCCTATTTATAGCCCACGCATTAATCATGATCTTTGCGTCCGCGGGAATATTATACCCATTAATCTCGCATTTTTCAGCACATCTCCTCGGGAGTAGGAGAGGGAGTGGCAGGTGAAGCCTTAGGGTTTCTTTGATGATCGATTTCAGGTAGGTGAGTTCGTGAGTTTTCGATTCATCCACGTAGCCCATCGAGTCGAAGATTCGCCTGGCTTCTAATTGTGCCTTGACCAAGATTTGTGGGTTCTTTAGAAGTTCGGCCATCGCCCAGTCCACTGTCGTGGCTGACGTTTCGCTCCCAGCTGCCAACATGTCCTGGTATCGAAAGGGACGATCAGTTCAGGTCGAAAGAGAACGTAAATTAATGGTTTTGTCTTACCTATCCACTCGAATATAATCCGACTATTCTCACAATTTGACTTTTGTCGTATTCTTAGAATGTCAAACTTTGGAAGGAGTTGGGCTTGCCCAAGTTGGGTAGGTAAGACAAAACCCTAGTGCTTGTTTGGGTTTGGGGGTTTAATAATTTTAAAGGTTGGTGTAAGACATGTCAGATTGTTTGGTTGGTGGGTTTATCTAAACTATGGTTCATATAAAACCATATTAAACCCATGCGGACGGATTTAAATAAACACACCTCCTCACATGTGTTTATTTAAACTCACTAACCAAACAAGCAATTTACTTATACACATTAATTGGTTTTATATGAACTCTTAGTTAATTAAACCCTCCTAAATATAAATCTATCAACCAAACGAGCACTAAAAATGTACCGATTACCACCCTAAATGAAATGTACCGATTACCACGAGTACGGATTTGATATTCTCCATCGATAGAGGAAGATCGCCGACCCCATCTCGAAACTTCAAGAGCACGTCTACGAAATCTTGGTGCTTATTGTTCCCATCGTCGTCGACGTCCTTAGGGACTATGTGTTCTTGAATGATCTCATCCAACGTCCTATCTGTTACCTTATGAAGTTCCAACAGCCTCCTCCTCGCCTTACTGACAACCTTAAAGAGTCGGACGGAAGGATACAGATCGGATACGTCGAACCCGGACGCCAGGTCGATGATCTCCTTAATCGCGGCCAGAAACGAATCGCTCCTTTCCATGTTTCTTCCGCCGATCACTGCTCTCAAGATGACGGCGTAGGTGAAAGTGTAGAGATTCTCGGTGAGATTCACGACCGTTTTCTCCTTCGAAGCTATCGATCTCACCATATCGGAGAACAGTCGTTCTCTTATGGATCGAAAGGATTGAACCCTCTTCAGGCTCAGAAGCTCCAAGGTGCATATTTTCCTCAGCTGTCTCCAATACTCTCCGTATGGGCTGAAGGAGATGCTCTGACACCCATATGAGATGATCTCTGCCGCAACAATAGAAGGCCTCGAGGCGAAGTTTAGGTCGTGGGTCTTTATAATCTGTTGGGGATATAATTTATAAGATCAAAAAATTGATAAAATCCACATTGAGCTCAAGTTTTTAGGTGAAGTAGTTATTCAACGTACCTCTTTTGCAGCTTCTGGGGAAGAAATCACGACCGTCGAAAGCTCGCCTAGCTGGAGATGCATCACTGGCCCGTGTTTTAGGGCTAATTCGTGGAACGAACGGTGAGGCAATGAGCGGATGAGGTGGTGAATGTTACCGATTAAGGGCAGTTTTCGAGGGCCGGGAGGGAGGTTGGAATTAAGGTTTTTGTGGGTATTTGATCTTTTTCTAACACTAAGAAGGATGAGTATGAAGGAGATTAAGAGTATTATCACCTCCATGATTCAGTAGGGAAGTTGTTTTATTTTATCTTTCCCTGCTTACTCCGTGGGGGGTGATACTATGATATTATATAGAGTCTGTATATTGGACGCTTTGAGAAGTCAAAGATTCTTGTGGCATGTGATTATTTGAGGTTCTTATTTAGCATAAGACAAAGATGAACCAGCGATGGTTGAAATGTTCCATAACCATAATAAACTAGAGATGCTCTTATGTATATTATTATATCAATTATTCGATAGGTGTTTATTATTATATGGTACTGAGTTATTATAAAATAGGAAATATAATGGATGCAGCATGTGATTATGAAGTGCCAACAATTGACAGTTTTGTTCTTATGCTGCTCGCATTTCTTTGCAATCGACGGGTTTAGATTCTTTGCAAAAAAAATAAATAAATAATAATAATAGTGAAAACCCTCGATAAATATAATAATGTTTCATATTTGACTAAAAAATAAATCGATTGGGGCGATTTCATTGCTTAAACAGCATATATCAATTCTCCTTAACCCAATTGTTGACTTCATAGTTTATATTCCCAATTGATATTACACAAGATTTTTCCAAGTTTTAACTGTCGTAAAGAAATCAGACTATTCGTGATGGAAAAAGACCCCTCCTAACAAGAGGAACAACATACAAATCACTTTTCCTCCTCGCCGATGTGCCAAACCCTTCGCTCATATCCATATCCTCTCGCCTCAACTTATCGGGCAAATCCCAGTCGAAGTGATACAGTAACATGGCGAGAGGAAGCTCGACGTTCGCCATGCCAAAGTTTATCCCGGGACACATCCTTCTTCCACTACCGAAAGGTATGTAATGGAAATGATTCCCTCTGTATTCGACCGATGAGCCATCACCAAGAAACCTATCGGGGTTGAAAATCTCGGGTTCTTTCCAATGCCTTGGATCGATCATCACTTTCGTTTTCGCTGGAATTTCGTAACTGTAGATTTCGCATTTTCGGGCGCATTTTCTAGGGAGTAAGAAAGGGACAGGCGTGTGTAGCCTTAGGGTTTCTTTGATGATCGATTTCAAGTAGGTGAGTTGGTGAGTTTTCGACTCGTCGACGTGGCCTATCGAGTCGAAGATTCTTCGAGCTTCGAATTGGGCGTTGGCCAAGATTTGTGGATTCTTTAGCATTTCGGACATCGCCCAGTTTATTATCGTGGCAGATGTTTCACTTCCAGCCGCTATCATGTCCTGAAATTACTGATCGAAAGGGGCGATGAGTTCATATAAAAAAGATACGATATATGAATATACCAAATTATTACCATGAGTACGGATTTGATATTCTCAGTTGTTAAAGGAAGATCATCACTAAGACCATCTTCTTGAAGCTTCAATAGCACATCTACGAAATCTTCATGCTTATTCCCATCGTCGTCATCCTTATTAACAGCTCTGTGTTCTTGAATGATCTCGTCGAACGTTCTATCAGTTTCTTCACGGAGTTTCAGAAGCCTTCTTCTCGTCCTACTGACAACTTAAAAAGTCGAACTGAAGGATACAGTTCAGATACGTCGAACCCAGACGCTAAGTCGACGATCTCTTTAACGACTGCCAGAAATGAAGTGTTCCTTACCATGTTACTGTAGCCGATCACAGCCCTTAAGACGAAGGCGTAAATGGAAGTATAAAGATTCTCGGTCAGATTCACAGCAGTTTTCTCCTTCGAAGCTATCGACCTGACCAAATCGAAGCACACTTCTTCTCTTACGCATCGAAACGATTGAACTCTTTTCAAGCTCAGAAGCTCCAAGGTGCATACTTTCTTTATCTGTCTCCAATACTCTCCGTAAGGAGCGAACGAAATGCTCTGACCTCCGTATAAGATGATCTCAGCTGCTAAGATAGAAGGCCTCGAGGCAAAGTTTAGGTCGTTCGTCTTCATAACCACTTTCGCAGCTTCTGGGGAAGAAATCACGACCGTCGAAAGCTCGCCGAGCTTTAGATGCATCACTGGCCCGTGTTTTAGGGCTAATTCGCGGAGCGAACGATGAGGTAATGAACCGCTGAGGTTGTGAATGTTACCGATGAGAGGCAGTTTTAGAGGGCCTGGAGGGAGGTGGGGATTAGGGTTTTTTAGGGTTTGTGTTGATCTTTTTCTTACAGTGAGAAGGATGAGTATAGTGGGAAGAATGAAGGAGATTGCTAGTAGAGTGACATCCATGGTGTTAGAGTGCGTATTTATTACACGTAGTGTTATATATTATTTGTGACTCGAAGTCTAATAATAGGAAGGGTCGTGTGGAATGTTAGGGGAGGGTCATATACTTTGGAAAAATGAACCAAAATGGTAGGAGTTGGAGAGGTTACCTAATTATATGTGCAGCTAATGATAGGAGTTGGAGAGGCGCATGGTTTTGTTCTTATGCTGCCTCGCATTTTGTATGAATCGACCGCTTTAGATTCTTTGAAATTAAAATAATAGAATAATAGTGTTTCATATAAATTAGGCTTATTCGACCCGAATATGTACAGTACATGGGTAGGCTTAATTAACTGGCTTGGCAAAATGCCATTGCCAGTGGTAAAGTATTACTTTTGGGAACGAATGTATTTATGTAACTGCTTGGTAGTGATATTAGGTCTCTTTATTATATATAGCTCTCCTCATTTGGTTTTGTAAATTTGATTGCGTCCTTAAGGTCTCTTTATCAAACAAAGCTTTCCTCATTTGGTGATTTTATCAAAATTTCTGATGATAATCTTTTTTTATTGCAAGAAACTTTTATAAGGTGTTGAAGCTACATGACCACAATCCCGATTCTCATGTGCCGATTTTCTATCCTTGAACACAATTCATCGTACGTGACAACTTAGCGAAGATGATACTTAAAGCGTAGATTCAATATGAAAAACGATACTTTCCAAAAGATTACCGTAAATCTCTAAACGCCTCGTTTCTTCCGCCGTTGTCCGCTTCATATGAACTCCTCATTCGATCCCCATCATAGTCAAGCACCACTCATAATGTGCTGTGTCGTCTTATTACAAATTCTGCCTTTAATCGTCCACAAAGTTATTAGTCGATGGTTTCAATGGCTTCAACCTTTGTAACCTCAGCTGTATAGAACAAAAAGCAAATCTGGCAATGCAATATTCACAGCGGAATCATAGCAGAAAACCATCGTCGAACCCAGCGTCTTTCTTTTATACGAATTTACAAAAAAAAAATAATGACCACGCTTCTTCTCACGAGATTTCTGATTTTGCATTCATCGTGCATTTCCCTTTCCTTCGCCCGAGATCATGTCGAGAAGAGAACAATTCCGCCGAGCCAAGAATTCCCATCCGACGCAGACAACAGCCATTATTACATATCATCACATAGAAGATGGGAACTTTGGGCTGTCATAGCACTCATATCAAGCCTTCTATTGCTTCTCATATTGCTCCTTCTGAGAAAAAAATCCCAGGGAAGAAAAAAAGACTCTGGCATCAAGATGCAAAAATCTCTCGCCATCGAATCACGCGACGAAACCGCCGATCGAAATTTCTCGAAAATGGCGACCAACGAGGCTTCGGTGGACCCACGATCGGAGCTCGTGTTCTTCGTGGAAGAGAGCGAAAGATTCGAACTGAACGAACTCATGGATAGCGCTGCAGACTTGAAGACTCAGGGATTTTGCAGCAGCCTCTACGTCGTCCAGATAAAGAACAACTCCGCTTTTTTCGCAGTAAAGAGACTGAAGAAATTGAAAGTTTCCTTCGAAGATTTCGGCCGAGAGATGCGAAGGGTCGGGAATCTAAGGCACCCCAACTTACTCCCGCTCGTCTGCTACAATTCGACCCACGAAGAGAAGCTCCTCGTTTACCCCTATCAGAAGGACGGGAGCCTCCTCAACCTCTTCGAAAGTAAGCCGACGATCGACTCTGTTGAAAATATAATATAAAAAAAGAAAAAAATTATATCAGTTCCACGAGCTTAAGCTTTTAGGTGAAGTAGTCATTGAGGCGCGCTATTCTTCATCATCAGTTGGATTTCTTACTCCGTTCTCCGATTTTGCCTACAGACTACGTCGAAGGGCGTGCGACTTTTCCCTGGAAGCTCCGACTCTCCATAGCGCTAGGAATCGCCCGAGGGCTCGACTTCATCCACGGGCACCGCGACGAAAATGACGAAATCGTCCCCCACGGGAACGTCAAGCTCTCCAACGTCGTGTTGGGCGACGACGAAGACGGGGGAGGATTCGGCATTCGCCCTCTGATCAGCGAATACGGATATTCCCAATTCGTCGAGCGCGACGGCCCGTGCCTTTTCGGCGGCGGCCAGCACATCGCGCCGGAGAAATCCTTGTCAGCGCAGGGCGACGTTTACGGCTTCGGAGTTATCCTACTGCAGATTCTCACCGGAAAAGTCGCCGGAAAGAACGGATTCGACGTCGTTAGGTGGGCGAGGGCAACGGTGAGGGAGGAGTGGACGGGGGAGGTTTTCGATAAGAGGATGGGAAACGTAGGGATGTGCGGCTTCGCATTGCTGAACGTTGGTTTGAAGTGCGTCTCCGACGAGGTCGAAGATAGGCCGTCGATTTCCGAGGTTTTGGAGAGGGTTCAAGAGGTTGTCCATGCTCAAGAAGACGTTTCCGTGTAAAAAGATCAGCGTCGACATATTTTTCAATCTGTTAATAAAGCAATCAATCGACAATTTCGTCGCGACGACTGAGTGGCTTTGCCTCCGTTCGTATCTGTATTTCAAAACTTCGAATGTGTCAGTTGTTTTAGTTTCGATATTACATAGCGTAAATAGCGCAACGTATTGACTAAGCTTTTCGAGCAACTCAGAGGCAAAACGCACATTTCATCCACAAATGATCTTCGGACCAATTATAGCGGGTTAAGAAAAAGCATAATATAGCCTAAGCTTTTCAAGAAAAAACGCGATATTTATGCGTTTTAGCGCATTTTTTTACAAAAATTCCGCTATTGTGCCCCACAGCCACATAGCACGCTATACTAAGCTACTAAAAAAACTGGTTCATATACTTTCTTCGCTCCGCGCTACGCTACCAAAGAGGTTACGACTTTCATGTTCGAAATTAGCACAGACAAACTACTCGAATAGGAGTTTTCCATGTCAAGAATTTGATTCGGGCAATATGAGCTCGGTCATTACAAACCATAATAATCCTTGAGGTAAGCCAAAGCATCGGCGTTAGTGTTGCAAACCTTCCACAGAGACGCCACTTCTCCTTGAGAAACTGTACCCCAAGCCTCGCACTCGTTGATGAACTCCAAAAGCTTCGAATAGAACGAATCGTAGTTCATCAGAACGAAAGGCACGTGCAGCGTGGATCCTATCCTCTGAAGCTGAATCAAAGCCAAAATCTCGAACGCTTCGTCTAACGTTCCAATCCCGCCTGGGAGGGCGACGACGGCCGTCTTGTCAGATTGAGTCGCTCGAACAGCAGCGTCCACCAATCCGTGTTTTCTTGCAGAAAAGAATCTGCTCTCAAGAAAGTTTTGAACTTCAACATAGAGACGAGTCATCGAATTCTTACACAACGTAAGGAAAGAAATGGCATGACTAGTTCCATTTGTCAATTAATTTAAACGATTTTTCTTTTACCGGCAAGTTAGGTAGCTTTCTTGTGGTAAGTATGGATGGAAATTAGTGGCTGTCCATTCGCCGGCTTCTTTACCGATCTTAAAACCCCCGACAGGTTTTCCCGCTTGAAGGGCGCCTTTGGTTACAGCGTCCATGAGGCCCGGCCCGGCCCCTGACCATGAAGTGCAATTTAGGAGATTGGCAATCTGAAATTTAGCATGGATTTCAGAATTTCAGATCTTACAGTTAAAGTAGAGATAGATATTGACACATGACATTCTATTTTGGTGGATAAGTTACCTCTTTTCCCAGCTCAAATGAGCATGTGTAATGAGGATGGCTCGGCCCGAATCTCGACGAGCCTAAGTAGACGACTCCTCGGCCGAGCCTGTGTATGAGTTTGTAGCATCGTTCGATTTCTGTCTTAACCTATGTACATCATCATCTCTATGAATAGTGCTGCAAATTCTTGAAAAACTATGCAGTGCCAACTTCGTACGAAGTTGTTAACTAAGCGATAGGCTAATCCATCGAAAGTGTACCTCGAAAGGGCTTGTTCTCTCGTCAAAATCAATACCTTCGAGCTTGCAAGAAAAAACCTTTCTTGGATTAGCCTTCTTCGAAAGCTCGGGGCTCCTGAAATTCACCGCCGAACACTTGCTTGCTTCACTTGACCCGATTTTTCGCCCCCTTTCCGAAGGATCTCTAGAAGAGAGATAACTATGATTAGATGGATTCGAACTCGAAATTGAAAATCCCATCTCGAAATCCGCCGCAAAATGTTATCTTTCTTTTCTTTTCGTAATTATTTCAACAGTTTGCATCATGTACTTCAATAGATAGACATTCTGTAGTTGTAAGACATAGTAGTTGATGACAGACAGCCTTTTGGCTTTCATCGGCATCATCTTTCGATTCCTGCTAGGGAGATCGGTGAAGGGTAGATTGGGTAATAGTCTTTTAAATTGGTATGATTTCAAAATATCTCAACGAAATTCCCTAAAATGGGGTGGGCTTAATATTTTCCAGCTCAATGAAATTGAGGCTTAAAGCCATCGACAAACCAAGAAGTTCTCATGAAATAGAGATAGGCCGTATTTATTGGCTAATACGCCGCGTTATTAACGAGTAACACTCAACTCAAAGAAAACATTTCTCTTACACTAATTGAATCACAAAAATGTAGTATGCTTTCGTGGATCACCACACGTCAATGTATCAAAAGCATTATGGACAACTAATCACAATCACTTGTTCCTTACCACCTGAAGAAAGCTTTCTCCTCTCTTTTGCACCTTAATTTCTGATTAGGTGCACTGTTCTTTCTAAGATAGTAAATTACATTAAAAAAAAAAGCTTAACTGACTGTTGGTAAGAGAATTTCTCTTCCCCTGGTAAGATTAATAATCAATCATTCATGCACCTTGTCGTCATTGAAGGAACATTCATGTTTATGTTCGTCTTCCATCTATTGACGATTCAGTTTATGGATGAGATACTCAGAATTAATTCAACATTGAAGCTTTTTCCACATTTAGTTTTTTATTATATATATATATATTGTAATCTTTTTTCAGGCACATACCAACATATATCTTATACAGGAAATATTATGGGATACGATGGAAAGAAAAACGACGATTCAGACAATGAAATGGTCGCTTCTGATTCCGAAGGCTGTGGAAGAATAAGTCGTCAGCCAAGCGAGAGTTCGATCTACGCAACTGAGGATGATGAAGATTTGGCTAACATTCAATTGGGTCCCAAGATCAGCATCAAAGAACATCTTGAGAAAGACAAGGTTATACTTATTATTCCTAACGAATTATTGAATGTATGAGATCATTTAATAATATATAACAATAACAACGTCGGATTTGTTATAATTGGTATATATATATATATATAATAGGATGATGAGAGCTTGAGAAGGTGGAAAGAACAGCTCATAGGGAGTGTAGATGCTACTGCAATTCAAGGTAAACATAACATAACTACATATATATTCTTATCATTAGATACCCAACACATATATAACATTTTTTACATCATATTAATTTCAGAGAATCAAGAACCTGATGTGAAGATTATGAGCCTAACGATATTGTCGGGGGGTAGAACGGACATTGTGCTCCCAATACCCGACGATGGAAACCCTAAAGGTCTTTGGTTTACCCTCAAAGAAGGAAGTCCTTACCGACTTCGATTCTCCATTAAAGTCAGCAACGACATAGTTTGCGGGCTCAAGTACACCAACACTGTGTGGAAAACGGGCCTCAAAGGTAGAATTTTTGTAAGTAAATGAATACTTCTCCGTCTCTAACTTATTATATGTTTGCTAATTGTAATAATAATGGTGAAAATCAGTGGATAGCACAAAGGTGATGCTGGGAACGTTCAGCCCACAAGCCGAGCCTTACGTGCATGAGTTGGACGAAGAGGTTACTCCATCTGGTTATTTTGCTAGAGGATCATATTCAGCTAGAACAAAGGTATATATAGTAGTGCCGTATATATTTAATTTATTTTAATTAAATACAAGCTATATCATATGTAATGTTGGGTATTTTTTGTCGTATCAGTTCCTGGACGATGACAACAAGTGCTACCTGGAGATCAACTACACTTTCGACATTCAGAAAGATTGGGCTTCCAAGTGAAGTGATGGATATCGCAGTTGATCAGTGAAGTCCACTTTTCTTTGTTAGAGAATATTAATCATATTTAAGTTAATAGTCTCGGTTTTATATAATTATACGTGTCCCACGAACGTGGTGTACAATTTTAGTTGTTTTTTGTTCGCACACATTATTTTTCCCGCTGCTAGTGACACACATATGTAACGCTGTCAATATAGGTGAATTTTCATTTAGCAGAGAAACATCACATTAACTCATTTTTTGTTATTTAATCAGGTAATTATCATATCTAACCTCGTACTTGATGATTAGTATTTAGTACTTACTAAGCATAGTGTGTGTTGTTTGTAGTGGAGAGACCTCAAAAAGATCAAACACAGAAAGCGACTTCATATGAATTATGATACCTCTCTCCATTACACGCCACGTCACTAAATCCCCATAATAAAGCCTCCCTTTTGCAATCGGTGGTACATATAATAATATATTATATATGCACACACGCATAATAATTGTCTAAGTAATTAATCACTCGATAAAAAAGAAAAAGAAGGAAAATGGAGGGGAGACAGAGTAGGGCTTCGTCGAGGTACGGTTCGGTCCAACCGGCGCCGGTTTTCAACGGCCGGTGAGGAGGTGGAAGAAGCAGTGGGTCAGTTGCTCTCCGGCGCCGCCGGTTAGGCGTGGCGGCAGAAAGAAAAGAGGTGGCGGCGGCGGCAACCACGACAACGGGGGAAGCGAGGTCGCGCCTCTCATGCTCCGTCGGTGGACCCCACTCTCCGCCTCCGACGACGCCGACGAGCCTCGGAGGCGCCGGTGCCGCTATGCGCCGGTAAATAACCTCTTTCTATTCTCTGAAAAGAGCCGATTTTTAATCATATCCGTTGTCAGCTGCTACGGGATTGTTCTTTCCTTCCCTTAATTTTTCTTTTGTTTTTTTATTTCTGAAAAATAAGGCATTACATTACAATCACGCGAAAATTGTCAACTGCTTAAATAAGCTAAAGAGTTGAATGCGAAGCAGCTGCGTTATGGCCAAGTCTATGTCGAACAATTTCCTTTTTCAAATTACTACATTATCTTAGATTGTGAAATTTCAGGCTATTGTGTTTGTAATGCTTTTCTAGGTTGTCCCGATAAGAAAGAACACACGAAGGTGTCATAAAGGCTGAGAAAGAATCTAAAACAACAATCAAAGAGGAGGAATACTCTGAAAGTAGCGAAGCAAAAATGAGAATCGATGGCGAAGATTCGGGCGAAGACTCCAACGCCGAAGGCTCTCCTCAAGAAGAAAACTAAGGTTAGGTTCGCCTTCGAAGGAACGGTTGTGATTGAGGGCCGAAAAACTAGTATAGTCTTCTCATAAATAATCAAGATCAAGGACATCAATGTTGTGGAGATGAACTAAACAGTGTAGGTGAATAAGTGAAGTAGCAGCAGCAGCTACTCAGTGTTGTTTTGTTTCCTTCTTTTCTGGCTTGTAAAGTTGTTTACTTCAAACTTTTTATTACAGCATCAGATGAATGGAGCAACAAAGTTGCTAGCCATCCAAAGCATAACGATTAACAGGGCTTTTTCGATGGGATTCATGGCCACAATTTGACAAATAATGGGTGGTCTGAGCAAGAAGCCAAGTAAATATC
>JAPQWV010005296.1:0-20690 GCA_027422505.1 Craterostigma plantagineum | reverse complement strand
TTGTCTGTTTTGTGATGAATTGTACAGTTGGGTGATCGAAAAATGGAATCTTCTATGTTGTTTATGCAGCGATCTGGGAAATTTTTCCTTATTTGGGTTTCTAGAGATCTGTTTAATGTTAGTTGAACATCGATTTTTCCTTATACGTCCCTTCTTTACACTTTCCTTTCTGGTCCATTTTCTTGATCCCAAAGCTTTAATTTCTTCCTATGTACCAAAGGAATTTAAGAAAAATAAACTGTATGTGCAATTCTCTCTTGCAATTTCTGTTGAAACCACTTTCCCTATCCCCAATTTTTCCAATTACTATGATGCTTAAGACTCGTCGAAATCATTTTCGCTAAATAAAAGCTGTCTGGTCTTTCCTTACCATCAGTTTTATATCTTAAACCACTTCTATGGCACAGTTATTTTGGTTGATTTCGAATTCGTAAGCCATTCTTTATGAGTTGATTCCTTCTAACAACTCCTTTTCTCGCAAAAAGAAAAAACTTTTTTCTCATAGGACGATGGCGACGCAGTCGAACCGCCGAACGGCGTAAGGTGCGAAGGAAAACACTACTTCTCAATGTGGCAAACCCTATTCGAAATCGACACAAAGTACGTCCCCATAAAGCCCATTGGTCGTGGGCCTACGGAATCGTGTGTTCTTCGGTGAACAGAGAGACGAACGAAAAGGTTGCGAAAGAAGATACACAACGCGTTCGAGAATCGCGTCGATGCTTTGAGGACTCTGAGGGAGATAAAGCTCCTACGCCACTTAAGGCACGAGAACGTCATTTGCCTTAAGGACGTTATGCTTCCCATACACAAGGGAAGCTTCAAGGACGTTTACTTGGTTTACGAGCTCATGGACACCGACTTGCACCAAATTATCAAGTCTTCCCAGGCGCTCACGAACGATCATTGCCAGTATTTCCTCTTTCAGGTGCGCTTTTTTTTCTTCTCTTTTTTCGAATGGCCTAATTTGACAATTGTGTGTTTATTTGGAGTTGTGATTAGTAGGTTGATTTTATGACGTTCTTGTATGTGGTAAGAGATAGGCGAAGCTATTCTAACGTGTCGACTGCTCTTTAAGATTGTGCATAGGAGTGCGGTTGGAGATGTTTTTATTTAATTTTTTTGGTCCTTTTTCCGATTTTTTTATTAGTTTGTGGAGTAAGTTAGGGGGAGTGGCGGTTTCAGGACATCTACCTTACGAGATTGCAATTTAAGGACGCAGTGCGTCTGAGACCTAATTGCGTCCTTAAATTGCTTAAATTTCGAAAGTTAGCGTCCTTAAATTGCAACCACGTAAATCAGGTCCCTTGAAACTCGTAGGATGTATCCCCAAAGTATTGGGATGTGTGGATCATGTTCGAATTTCCGGCAAAAAATTAGGTTCTGACTCAATTGTCCTAAAATGTGTCAGTTTTTTAAATTTAGTGTCCTAAACTGCAAACAGTGAGCTAACCGCCCAGAATGTGCCACCCCGCATAACATATAGGGCAAAAAAAAGTAGTTAACCCTTAGTTGCTAGCGAAAAACGTCAAAAACATTTTGGTCGATTTACATTTCTGACCAAGCTCGTCAGAACTTCCCTCGTAGTTTTTTCTACACTAACCTTAGGCTGCGTTTGGTATGCGGAATTCAATGCAGAAAAGATAAGAAAACTTGTGCTGGCACTCATCGAACCGCCGTACGTTACGCTTCGCGTATCGTATCATCACAGGTTTCCTTTCTTTTCCGCATTGGAAATCCTCACACCAAACGGACCCTGAATCTTTCCCCTTCCAAACTCTCCGACCTATTCCATCGAAATATCCGCGCAGCTACTGAGGGGCCTAAAGTACCTCCACTCGGTGAACATCCTCCACCGCGACCTGAAGCCCGGGAACCTCCTAATCAACGCCAACTGCGACCTCAAGATATGCGACTTCGGCCTCGCGCGGACCAACTCGAGCAAAGGCCAGTTCATGACCGAGTACGTCGTCACGCGATGGTACCGTGCGCCCGAGCTCCTCCTCTGCTGCGACAACTACGGACTTCCATTGACATATGGTCCGTGGGCTGCATCTTCGCCGAGCTATTGGGCGAAAGCCCATCTTCCCGGGAACCGAGTGCCTCAACCAGCTCAAGCTCATCATCAACGTGCTCGGGAGCCAGAGGGAGGAAGACATCGAGTTCATCGATAATCCGAAGGCGAGGAAGTACGTCAAGACTCTGCCTTTTTCTCACGGAACGCAGTTTCCCCACCTCTATCCCAGGCGCATCCCCTGGCCATCGATCTGCTGGCGAAGATGCTCGTCTTCGACCCGTCGAAGAGGATTACCGTCGACGAGGCGCTACAGCATCCTTACATGTCGCCACTTTACGACCCGCGGTGCGACCCGGTGGGTCGAGTCCCGATAAATCTCGATATCGATGACGAGGATTTGGGGGAGGAGACGATCAGGGAGATGATGTGGGGCGAGATTCTGGAGTTTCATCGGAAGCTTCCGGAAGGAACGCGAGCGTCGGCGGCGGCGCGTTTGATGTAATAAAGGTTTGTTTTGTTGTCTGATGTTGGGACTTTTTCTTGTTGATTATGGTTTTTTAATCATAGTTGATGGTAATAAGATCACGATGGGATTTAGTTGACAGTTTGAGGTTGCTACTAATTTGGTCTTACTTGTGTTATGTTGCTTTTGGGTATTGCTGTTTTTCTGTATATAAGATGTTCTTGCTTGGATGTGATTGTGTGCTTATGGGACCTTTTTCTGTCTGTATTTATTAAGTAGAGGTATAAAAGAAATAATGTCCGATTGTGAGCGTCTGTTTTTTTTTGTCTCCACGCTTCGACTAAGTTCATAGTGGAGCGTAGCTTTTAGTGGTACAAATCTCCCTAGCCTGTTTCTCCGTCTTCCTTGCATACAATGGTGATCAAGTAGTTTATTTAAATTTTGAACTTCACTTACGGTCCGTTTGGATTCCGGATTTCGAGTTGAAATCTGGATTTTTCTCAAATCATACGGAATTTGATTTCGATTTCTTCCAAATCCGAATGTAGCTTAAATATTCATTACATGTCGGATTTCAAAATCGAGTGGTCTGTTTCGCAATCCGAAGTAGATCTCGCTATAAGTTTTCGTAAATAATAATAATAATAATAATATAGCGAATAATAATAATAACGAATAATAATAACAATAATGACAACAATAAAACAACAACAATATTAATAATAATATATTATTATTATTATTATATTATTATTATTATTATTATTATTATTATTTCTGGTGGTCGAAGAGTCGCGCCGACTCGCGAGCTCGATGAGCCGAGCCGACTCGCGAACTCCATCTTTAAATATTTCAAAATCCTATCGTTTGCCGACAATGAATTTCGATTTTGAATAACGATTGTGAAACTAACAATTGGAAATCAAGCGATTTCGTAAATACGCGACTCCAAACGCACTCCTAGTCGTTTTTAATCAGAATTGTGAGGAATTCAAGAGTGTGCTATTCAGTTGGACAGTCACGTGGTAGCGTAACTATGTTCAGACTGAAGCGTAAAAATTCCGATGTTAGCTTATAGGTCGAGTCCGGCTTGTGGTGGAACTAATCTCCCTAGCGTATTTCTCCGTTTTACATACACATACATATACATACATACATACATACATACATACAACGGTAATCAACTAGTTTATTTAAATTTCGAACTCATGATTTCACTTGGCTTCGTTTCGATCACTATTTGGAGGAATTCAAGAGTTTAAATTTCAATTTGAGATTGAATCCGATCAGAAATTAATTCAACGAACCGACTATCGATTTCGTCTCATATTTTTTAGCTTTATGATTGGTTATGAAGTTTTCTTGAATCATATCTCATTATATTATCTTCGTCGTCAAACTTTCAGGCATTTGAGCCTAAAGTCATTCTATCTGCTTCCAGTTCAGTACCCACTTCTTCATCGTTAGTGTTCTCCTTCTTCGTTGTTTCTTCTCTCTTCGTGCCCCATATAACTCCGTACAACCCCAAGACTATCAACACTGAGCCTAAAACTCTGCAATAACAGAAACACATAACTCGAAAAATTCGGACAAAGAATGAAGCGTTTTGTAATAAAAAGTCGGAAGAAATAATTGAATATACTTACTTCCCAAGATACCATTTCTCCTCAAGAAAACCCCAACTAAGCACAGCAACAAACATAAGAGGCAGTGGACCGAAAACTGCTACATAAACTGGTCCTTTTTTGTTCACACACCATGATATGAGGCTATATGCTAGCGCAGAAGATATGAATCCCTGTAATAAATTTAAATGATTATATGCTGCCCATATCATATACATTATATATATGTGAAGAACTTTATATACTTACGCTGTGGAGAACTGAAGCAAGCCTGATGGGTTCGGCAAGAGACCACTCGTATTCACTATGGCTTACGCATAAGGCGACAAATGTGCATTGAATGCTTCCCATTAAAGACATCAGTGCTTGGCTCGAGCATGGGGCTTCATACACTCGGTTCAGTTTTGTCTGATGACCGTTAGAACGCACCTTACGAGTTTCGTCATTTCTTTTATTGGGAGAACGCCGGTCTCCAGTGTTTAGGATAGGGCGCTTTTGGTCCTCTATGTTTCGGTATGACGCATTTAATTTTCACTATTATTCATTTTGCGTCGTTTTAGTCTCACAGCTGATTTAATCGTTAGTTTAGACGAAATTGCGGGCCGGACCAGCAGATATTGAGGCTGATTTTTTGTGGGCCCAAAAGGACAATTCCGTTTAAACTGACAGTTAAAATAACCGTGAGGCTAGAACGGCACGAAAGACGGTAATATTAGGGATTAAAAGTGACATCTCCAAACATGGTGTCAAAAACGCCCAAATCCCAGATAATGTAAAAGAAAAAAAAAAAGTTTTGCGCTTCACTTACCAGTAAAATCAACCATAGCGAATAGGCGGCGGAGCTCACCATAACCAAAATGCAACCCAGTAATAAGTTATTGTGCTTATCGGAAGATTCGTTCTCCTCAATCCTATGCACGTATTTCCAATGAATCGGAGATGAGCCGGAGGGCAAGTAAAGGCCCGTGGTAGAGGCTTAGTAGCAATGCTCCACTGACGCTTAGAGTCGTGCCCCATGCTTTCGCTAGGCCAGCCTCCTCCTCAGCGTCAGCCTCTCTAGTCTTTATATTGGCAAAAATGAGTAAATTCGAAAACTTATGAGGGAGAACAACATTTTTAGTCCCCGATGTTTGGGGCATAGGCGTTTCTGGTCCCCCCATGTGCCAGGTGTCACTTTTAGTCCGATGTTACAAATTTTGAACCGTTTTGGTCCACCGATTAACTTAATCACTAATTTAGACGGAGTTTAACACATACGAGCACATGATCTCCTTTTACTTGACTTAACACCTCATAAACTCATCATATTCTTCGACTAAAACGTACGTGAACAACATTATGCATCACATCTAACTCAACTTAAAGATCGGCAATCATTCCCTAAATGTGATGCATAATGATGTTAATGTGCATTTAAGTCGAAGAAGAAGACGTGTTATGAGGTTTTAAGTTGAGTAAAAGGAGATAATATGCTCTCACGTGTTAAATTTCGTCTAAATTAGCGATTGAGTTAATCGAGAGACCAAAATAGCCAAAATTCGTAACATTGAGGACTAAAGTGGCACCTCGGAGGAGGACCAGAAGCGCCCATCCCCAAACATCAGGTACTAGAAATGTCGTTCACCCAACTTATGAACACCATAGATAATTTCATATTATTACAATTGATTGAGTCTCTAGCAGCCTTGGCAATGACACGCGGGATAACCTGTTTCCCGTAGGATCCTCGTTAGGGGTGTTCAACGGCCGGTTCGGTCCGGTTTTGTAAAAATTCGGTTCGGTTTTTCGGTTTCGGTTTTACATTGTCTTATCCGATATTCGAATCGTTTTTTTAGTTGGTTCGGTCGGTTTTTCACTATTCGGTTCGGTCTTTTTGGTTCGGTTTTTCGGTTAAAGATTTTAATTAAAAAATAATATTGTGAGTTGAAAAGTTGTGGTTATTAAAAAACAAAGGAACGTCTATAGAATGTGACATAACAGACCGAACCAGCTGAAACGGTGGAAGAAGCTGTAGTCGATTGATTTTGCCTAAAATTAGGTTACTGTGTTTTTTTTTTTTTTTACGTTTGGGTGATGATGATTTCTTATTATTATCTATTTTTAATTTAGTTGAATTGCTTGGGCTCTACTTTAACTGCAATTGGGCTATATCTTTAATATCTTGGGCTTTATTTCAAGACTACTAATATCATTGGCCCATTCCACGATAAATAATATATATAATTCGGTTTTCGGTTATTTCGGTTATTTTTTTCTGAAAACCGAAAATCGAACCGAAAAACCGAATTTTACTAAAACCTAAACCGAAACCGGCCGAAAAACCGAATTAACCGAACCGAAAAAACCGAAAATTTGGTTTTATCCGAACTTTGAACACCCCTAATCCTCGTTGTGAGGACCCCATAATATTAAATCGTGTTAAAAAATGCTCGCATAATATAGATACTTTAATCTTTGTTTTTTTAACGCCTCACTCTTCATCTCTTATCATCGCAAAGCAAAAAGTAGACATATAAATTAATAAACACATGGGGACAATCTACAATGACTAAGTTCAGCGTGCGTCGTACCAGACATATACATGTGTTTTTTTTATACTTACTATATAAACTTAGATGTTTAGTGTTAATATAATTTAGCACAAGGCTACCTAAAGAGAATGGCCATGATAAGAGTGATTGCGGGACTTGTACTAAAAAATGCAACTGCAATAGTAGGAGTTGCATACATGAGCCCAACATAATATGTTATCTGCGTCAGTGATATGCTGCACAAATACAAAAATCAAACCTTTTTAAGAAAAGCTTTTATTCGCGTGTAATAATGTCATCTACACGCTCACCCTAATATGGAGCATAAGGTGATTTGGACAAAGATTTTTCCAGTCATTCTTGGCCTTATTTTCCTGTAATGTAAGAAAACGACCCATGAAAAGAAACCCTTCGACATATGAAGCAAAATATATGTGGATACCTTTCCATGAAATAAGCAAAAGGTATTAATGTGGTCGTTGCAAATATCTGCCTATAAGCAACATGGACCAAAGGGTTCATCCAGAATCCATTGCAAGCTTCGATAGGATGTCCATGGCTGCATAGCCTATTTGAACGGTAATCATACTTAACAAAGGCATAAGTGTATCTCCATCCATGTTCTATGTGTTCTTCAGACAGTTCTCAGTGTTCTTGTTACATAAGAAAACAAGAGTAAGGTGATTACAGTGGTTATATTATATCAACACCACTTAGTCGTTATGGAGCTTCATCACTTAATAGTATATTGCAATGTCCTTCTTTGCCCACCCTTAGGTAGTACGTGTACTTTGAAGGACGATTGTGATTTTGTGTCTAATTATACGATGCGTTTTCTTTTGCCTTTTACGTGTTGGTTGACAAAGATGTTTCTTCGGTTGTTGGTTGGTTCAGTTGACTATTTAGCCCCGTTGTACATTTTAGCTAATTGACTGTAAACCACGTGTACACTTTTCCCTACGCACTATAGAAGAGGTAGTAATCACTTTATATTAGACAATAGTTGCACTTACTCCGTCGTGAAAATTAAGACATGCTAGTGTTGATCGAGGACTGCCGTTAGACTCGAATTTGGATGTGCTTTCCGTGTGTGTAACCCTCGTGGATCGATTCGATCGATCGCAAGCTCAATCGGATCGAAAACAGAACAAAACGCACACACACGAAACATCGATTTTACGTGGTTCGGCCTTAACTTTGGCCTACGTCCACGGATCAACCGAGCCTCCTTTGGTATTAATCCTAACACGAAGTTTACAGACCGCCGTGCTCTCTACAACTTTTGTGTTTGTGACTCACTCAGATTCTCACTCTACAGAAAAATACGAACGCTCAAAGATGCTAGCTCGAACTCACACAACTGATATTTATACAGCAGGTTTCATGCTTAAAGCATGTTCTTCGATCAATCCCAGTCATCCGATTAATCTGATCCGTCGCACCATATTTCATCACGTCATCTGTTTCACGTGAAGCTGCAAGAGGAAAAACACGCTTCTTTAAGTGAATTTGCACTTTCATCACTGACCGTCCGATCTGATCTTGCGGCTGAGATTCGCAATCCGCATCAACTCTCATCTCTCAATCTCGGCCGTCGATCCCTTTTTCGCGCGCCATCCTACGACTGAAGTTTAATCTCCCAACTTCCAATCTGAGCCCTACGATCGCGCGCGCACAGATCGACGGTGGCTGTTAATCGTGACCATTAACACTTGATTCTTCAGCTTTCTTCAATTCCAGTTCGAGCAGCTCCAACCGGCGACCTTCTACGGACAATTCCGGCGATCTCCGCGAGTTTCCGACTCGCCTTTCCCGACAAACTCCACCTCGAGACGGCAAACTCGCAATCCCAATTCGCGGAATTCTCATCGCAGCCCAGTCTCGCCCGAAAAATCGCCCCAAACTTCACCAAAAACCAGTCATACCTCTGTTTTTATGTTCGGAGAATCGACTTCATGAGCTTCGAAACCACCTCAAAGCTCCACCTCGATTAAAAACGCCCTTGCTCGGTTGATCAACCAGCTCCCCTAGGAGCTGCGAGCCTCAAGAGTGAACTTGCCAACCCCAAGTAGGATCGAAATTTCCCACTTGGAATCGACTCGTACTCTTGAGCTCACTTCCTTCGTTCGGCTCAAAGAATCCTCCACCCTAGCCTCTTGAGCCACCTCATGGACTCTTCCCAGCTAGAAAACATCTTCTTCTTGCCCTTACACGCATCCAAGACCGAACCTACATCAGCAACTGAAAAACGGTTTACATCAGAATTTCCAAAACTGTTTTGACAGTCGACTTTGCCGTCGAGTTTCCTTCGTTTTCTTCCACAGATCTTGAGCTATTCTCCACCTCCAATCCATCCTTGCCATGTGGTCTTGAGGGTCCTTCATCCTTTGGCACAATAGCTCCATCTCGGCTCTGAAACATCGCCGCAAAGTCCCATCTCGGCCAGCTTCAAAGCTGTAGTAGCAGGTTTCAGATTTTCTGTCGCTAGCTTCACTTTCGGCCGGCCTGTTTCTACCTCTTCCTGAGCTTTCTGGGGCACTTCTCCCACACCATTTGAACCATCATATTCCCTAGTTTGTTGATGTGCCTTTCCTCCACAGAACAGCCCTCGAGCACGTAGATACACTGCCGTCTTCGGCCTGACAAAATCATCCTACCTTGCCTTTTGACTAGCAACTTCCACTTGCTATTTGGGTGTTAAATCCTTTCCTATCCAAAGCACCAATGGATATAAGATTTCTCTTAAGTTCAGGGACATACCTGACCTCCTTGAGGATGCTCAACACCCCACTTGCAAGCCTCATTCTCACGGAACCATAGCACCTACCTTTTTGAAGCTTTTTCCATCTCCCACCTTAACCGTTTTTCCTCTTAGCTCCTTGAACTTGTGCAACCACTCCTTGTTGCAGGTTATATGGAAGCTAGACCCTGAGTCTAGGATCCATTCTTCCCTCCTCTCCTCCTCGGAAATGGCTAACACCTCGGCATACTCAAAACCATCATCAACGTGGCTAGTTTGGTTGGAACTTCCCCGATTTTGCAACTTTGGGCAATTCCTCTTGAAGTGACCCACCTCATTGCAATGGAAACACCTCCTAGGCTCTGTAACCTCCTTCCCCTTGCTCTTCTTCCACCTCGAATTGGACTTATGTTGTATATTGAGCATTTCGGCCGAATTTAGCTCAACCTTAGGAATGATCCTTGTGTTGAGTTGCTTAGTGCTTAGAGCTGCCATCACATCCTCCATGCTAAGCTTCTCTCTTCCATAAAGAAGAGCCTCCTTGAAGTAATCATGGCTCTTAGGCAATGAGCACAAGAGCAACAACGCTTGATCCTCATCCTTGATCTCCTCTCCAACATTTTGCAAATGCAATATGAGCTTTTGAAAATGGTTAATCTGCTCCACAATAGCAGATTCTTCCCCTATTTGAAACCTATAAAGACCTTGTTTGAGGTAGAGCCGTCTTTCCAACAATTTGGTCATGTAAAGTGCTTCCAATTTCTTCCATAGCTCCTCCGCCGAGGTCTCACTTGCCACCTTACGAAGAACATTATCCGAGAGGTAGAGGATCATGGCCGAGAACGCTTTTCTCCTTTATCTTCTTCTTTTGAGCCGCGGTTAAGGTCGATGGCTCCATTTCGGCATCCGGTTTCAAGGCTTCCTCCAAGCCTTTCTCCACGAGCACAGCCTTCATTTTTAGCTTCCACAGCCCAAATCATTCGCCCCGTTGAAGACCTCCATCCCGAGCTTGGTCATCGTAGACATTTCCGGGGATCCGAGCTCTCGTCCACGCTCACCGCACCACTTGTTGATCGAGGACCGCCGTTAGACTCGAATTTGGATGTGCTTTCCGTGTGTGTAACCCTCGGGATCGATTCGATCGATCGCGAGCTCAATCTGATCGAAAACAGAACAAAACGCACACACACGAAATAGAGATTTTACGTGGTTCGGCCTTACTTTGGCCTACATCCATGGATCAACCGAGCTCCTTTCGTATTAATCCCAACACAAAGTTTACAGACCGCCGTGCCCTCTACAACTTTCGTGTTAGTGACTCACTCAGATTCTCACTCTACAGAAAAATACGAACGCTCAAAGATGCTAGCTCGAACTCACACAACTGATATTTATACAGCAGGTTTCATGCTTAAAGCATGTTCTTCGATCAATCCCAACCATCCGATTAATCTGATCCGTCGCACCATATTTCACCACGTCACCTGTGCATTTTCACGTGAAGCTACAAGAGGAAAAACACGCTCCTTAAGTGAATTTGCACTTTCATCACTGAGCGTCCGATCTGCTCGTGTTCAGTTTATTAGGAAGAACAAGTGACCTTTCTTGAGCCTTGCAGTTGAAGAATCAAATATAGGTAATGCGGTACAACTTATTCAAGATCTGAAGAATGATTTGAGGAATTACAGAGATGATTCGTTATTGAACGAAGTCAGTACTTTTTGTTCCAAAAATGAAATACATGTGCTGATTATGGAAGATATAATTCCAGACGAGTTCGGAGGTCAGTTGACAATGAACCACAGACATATCTCCATCGTTTTCGAGTTGATATTTTTTATCAGGTATATCCTATATTATTCAATATTTTATTTATTTATCGGTATCTATTTTTTCTTATATGTAATATTTTTTTCTTTATGTGATCTTAGGTTGTTGATCAGCTTTTTAATGAGATGGACGATCGTTTTACAAAGTCGAACACAGAGTTGCTTCTATGCATTTCATCCCTCGATCCGAGAGAGTCATTCCGATATTTTAAGCGTGAGAGGTTACTCCAACTTGCAAGTTATATTCAGAAGATTTTGATGACATTGATTTATGTCGTTTAGGAATACAACTGGACAGGTATATTTCGAATGTGAAAAATAATGAGGCTTTTAAAGAACTTCGAGACATTGGAGAGCTTGCGAAGAAGATGATATCTATGGAATATCATACTATGTACGATCTAGTATACCGACTTCTAGAGCTGGCGTTGGTCTTGCCAGTTGCAACATCTACTGTTGAAAGAACATTTTCTGCGATGAAATTTCTCAAGCATGTTTACGTAACAAGATGGGTGATGACTTTCTCTCGGATTTGTTGGTGTGCTACATCGAGAAGGATATATTTGCAAGTGTTGAAAATGAAGCAATTTGCGAAGATTTCAGGATATGGGCCCCGAAGGCTACTTCTTCCGAAGCCTACTTTTACCTAATGTAATTCATCCTTGTCGTTATGATAATTTTTGGCAAATAAATATAGGACAACCGAATGATTTTTTGTAAGTGCTTGATATTTTTTATTTTTCGACCCCCCATATTGTAATTCCTGGTTTCCGTCACTGCTTGCGGCTGAGATTCGCAATCCGCATCAACTCTCATCTCTCAATCTCGGCCGTCGATCCCTTTTTCGCGCGCCATCCTACGACTGAAGTTCAATCTCCCAACTTCAAATCTGAGCCCTGCGATCGGGCGCGCACAGATCGGACGGTGGCTGTTAGTCGCAACCATTAACACTTGACTCTTCAGCTTTCTTCAATTCTAGTTCGAGCAGCTCCAACCGACGACCTTCTCCGGCCATTTCCGGCGATCTCCGGCGAGTTTCCGACTCGCCTTTTGATAAAACGTAATTTCTTACGTTTATATTTGTTAATTTTAAGTCGTTTGTGTGCATTAATGAAGCCATTTTTGAATATCCAAGCACTTAAATGTGAGTTAATGACAATATTAAAGTTTTTACGGCAGTTTTGCGGCAGTTTGGTTTTTCTTGCAGAACAGTAGGTAAATAATGTCCAATTGAGCTGAAATTTTAACCGATGATAGAAGATTAGCTGATACTGATTGTGACAAAGGAATTTCCATTCGAGTTCCAGATCAAAAGATATGATTTTTTCGAACCCACTGCTACTTGCTTGCCGAAACAGGCCATGAGTGGTAAAGCCCAAAAAGAAAACGAAAATTCTCTCTAAAACCCAATTAAAATGCAGGCCCAAACCTCAACCCACTCAAATATATGATTGTTGGGCAGAGAGGATCGATCATTTTCTACACAAACACACTCACACACACGTTACACCCACAGACAAAAAAAGCAAAAAAGGAAGAAACACACGAGCAGAAAACGTGGAGCAGAATTCAAGGAAGAAGAGGAGTTGCCGATCTTACGGATCTGTGTTTATTTTTGTTCAATCTTCGTCACCTATAAAGGGTGCTAGCCGAGCTCTTCACAGGAGAAGGACCACACCATCGACCTCTTTGCTCAACCACACCAAACACCCACCTCAAGGACAGACCTTACGTGAGGGTGGAAAACTTCATTGCTCAAACAACCCACCTTAAGTTGGGTCGAACTTCTCAACCATCGATAATCCACCTCAAGGAAGCACCACTTCAATCAAGGAGGCACCTCACAAACGTCACCTTGAGGCCGAACACTACACCATCTCAAGCATCCACCTCAAGCTAGCAGCTGCCCACGTCAAACTCCCGCAACCTCCGCGAATTGAAGCATTACGAGCATACACGGCTGAGGAGAATCAAGTTCGCTACTCGGGGGCTGCTCGTGCCGAGGGACAGCGAACGGGATCGTCGGCCGCACGCAACGGTCACGGCAAAGCAGTAACGAGCGAGGTAAATACGCTATCCTTGGACTACGATTGGGCTGCGTGCATGTTAGGAGCAAAGAAGGGATAGCCAAGAGGTTGCCGTGAGCATTCCCAACTCGTCCACCCTGCTCGACAAAAGTCCTCAAAGAAATATTAACCCGAAGACAAATATCAGGGAAGAAATATGTTTTATTTCTCTTTGTCATTATGCTTCTCGTTGCGTTAATATTTCGTATGAGTAGCTAAGTTTATTGTGTGCTTGGGATGAGATGAACGCTAGGTAGAATTATTGGACGTAAAATACTCGTGAACATGCGATATTGACTATTTATCATTGTGATTTTGTTGTTCAAATTAATATGTCTATGTGTTGATTGGATATCACTTCGATATGTCTATGTGTTGATGTGATTTCGTGGTAATATCGTTTTAGGGCGACAGCTAGAAAAACGATTAGACCTTTCATAAAATGATAGGAATTCGATTATAGGGCGACAGCAAATAATCGATCCTCGCTTAGGTAAATTAATATATATTCTCACAACCGTCTAGGGCGACGGCAAATCGGGCGTGAGTAGGAATTACCGCGACTTAGCCATTATCTTTGTGTTAACGATAATTTACGCCTCGTCAATGATACCTAGCGGGATTCGAAATCCCGAGCACATTTGTTTTATATAAGAGGTTATTTTTAAATATTTAAGTTGTGTTTAAAGCCGTTGGTTTTGCTAGGTTAAGTTGTTAGAATTTATTTTATAAATCAAAACTACAATTAAAAAATATTTATTTAGGTTAAATATCGAAAATGATAGGTTACTACTAGTACTCAATTTATTCCTCGTGTTCGATACTCGGATATTCGCTATAGCTATTCTACAAACGATAGGTACACTGCCTATCGCGCGTGGTGCTAGTTATAACATATCGTTTTAATTATTACTTGACCTATTTGCACGAACCTTTATTCAATTTATTAACGCACCACGCTCGCGATCAAGTTTTGGCGCCGTTGCCGGGAGTAAATTGATATTAGGAACACCGTAGTTCGGTACTTTAGCCACTTTTATTTTGACGTTTTCTTTGTTTTTACTACTTGCGTTATTGTGTTATTTGCGTTAGTTGTTTTCCCGCGTCGTTATATGTCTCGTTTTCCGACGTATTTATTATTCATTTGATAATTTTTGTTTTCACTTATTGAAGGTACGACTCAGCGGTAAAGACCCGAAGCCATCTATCAGGTCCCATCGTTGACGCAGACCCAGATTTCGAGCGAAGTTGCGAAGGAAGCTTAAGTACGACACCGAAGGAGCTTCCACTAGCTCTCAGGACCATCTAGTTAGCTATTCAGAGGATAGTTCATAGGAATCTACCAAAAATTCTCGTATAGAGGGAGCCGTAGATAGTCCCTACACAGAAGTAGAAATGGCGGACCGTAGAGTGCCCGTCCACGAGGAGGAGTCATCACTACAGGATCTCCTCAAGAATGCCGGCTAGGCGGTACTGAGTCCGGCGATTCTCATCCCACCGATCGAGTAACAACAACTTTGAGTTGAAGCCTCTTGGCTTCAGATGATATTCCAGACGGCCCAGTTTGAAGGCAATCCCGACGACGACCCTTACTCCATCTGAAGGCGTTTCTGACGGTGACGACACCATCAAAATCAACGGGGTCTCGGGCGATGCAATTAAGTTGATGCTATTCCGTTCTCGCTCAAGTTCAGGGCGAAGGACTGGTTAGACATGTTGCCCCGCCCAGGTCGATCACTACCTGGGAGGAGATGCGAGCCGCCTCATCAACCACTACTTCCCACTATCAAAGGTGCTAAGATTGAAGACGGAGATCTCCCTATTCCACCAGAAGGATTCTGAAAATCTGTACGAGGCGTGGGAGCGCTACAAGGCGCTACTGAAGAGGTGCCCACAGCACGGGATGTCGAAAGCGGCCCAGATCAACCGATTCCACGAGGGGCTCAATGACCAGACCGTCCATATGTTAGACGGAGCCGCAGGAGGAGGGCTCGTGAAGCTCAATGCCACCGACGCGTGGAATCTGATTGAAGACTACTCGAGGAACAGTTTTATGAGGGGCAATACGAGGATGAAGACACCAGGCGTGTTCGGGGTAAGCGAGGGAAACGGCCACGAATGCCAAATTCGAGGCGCTTCAGCAACAGATCGCTGCGACAAACTCCCAGTTGCAGACAGTTATTGGCGGCTCTACTCCCGAAATCCGGGCAGACACCACCCGTGAATGCCGTGACGACTACCGCACCCGACGCAGCACAACGTCGTACGTGCCATTGTGCGGGATCTGTGGTGCAGCCCACGAGACCTCAGAATGCCAACATGGGCAGTCGCTGGAGCACGTAGACTATATGGAAAATTACCAGGGTGGCCAGCGAAGCTTCCAGCCTCGAGCACATCCAAACTTGGCGTATGGGAATCAGAACCACCAGGGCAAGGACCGCCGGGATTTCAGCCTAGACCGTCCGGTTTCCAAAACGGGGCGCCACGCCAATATCAGAACGCACCTACCGGAGGATCTGACGATATGAGGGAGATGAAGGACATGATGAAGACACTCCTTACCAATTTCAGCCAAACCACCGCAGCTCACGAAAGTCGAATGACGAAGATGGAGGAGTACATGGAGGCGAACGACGTGCATGCCCAGAACACGGACGCCTCGCTCAAGAAGCTGGAGCAACAAGTGGGCCAGTTAGCGAAGCAACTGGCGGGCGAAATCAAGGATCACTCCCGAGCTACACCGAGCCTAACCCAAGGAGTATTGCAACGCGGTAACCCTGATAAGTGGGAGAAAATTGCAAGAGATACCCGCCAAGCAGAATTCAAAAGGAGAAAGCTGATTTGAGGGGCCACGACGAGCCAGAAGTGGAGGAAAGCAAGGGCAATGATGCCGAGAAGGTCAAGGCTGACAAAGGAAATGCGCGACCATCGTGAAGTCGTACCAGCCTAAGATTCCATATCCAGCTCGGTTGAGGGAGGACGAACCTGAAAAGAGAAGATCGAACCCGAAAAGGAGACCGTGCATGAAAGAAAAGGAGGAGGGGATTGCTCCAAGGACACCAGTCAATCCTTACACACCGAAGATTCCATATCCGGCTAGGTTAACAAGGGCGATGACTGACGACCCATTTGATACGTATCTAGAGGAACAACGCGCCAAGAAGGAAGTGAAGCCGGTCAATCGTGTCGAGGAAGAGAAGTCGACAAGGAGATGGAGGTCGTGACTACGCCCTCTGACAAGGCGTGTCAACACAAGAAGTATATTGTTGACGACGAATTCGGTAAATTTCTTTCACTTTTCAAACCAACTACATATTAACTTACCGCTCGTCGAAGTCTTGCACAGATACCCGATGTGTGAAATACCTCAAGGATTTGCTCACGAACAAACGCAAGCTTGAAGATGTTTCTACTAATTGTCTTCGAGGGGAGTGCTCCGCCGTCGTGCAAATGAATATCCCGAAGAAGCAAAGGATCCAGGGAGTTTCATATACCTTGTTATAGGAAATTTATATATTCATAAGGCATTGTTGATTTAGGTGCTAGTATTAATTTTGATGCCTTATTCTATGTTTAAGAAGCTTGGTTTAGGTGAACCCAAACCCATTAGGATGAGTATACAACTAGCGGATAGATCTATTACGTATCCTAGGGGTATTATAGAGGATGTGTTAGTCAAGGTTAATAAGTTTATTATTCGGTGGAATTTTGTTATTCTTGATATGAAGGAAGATGAGAATGTACCTTGATCTTAGGGAGACCATTTTTAGCCACCGGAGAGACCATAATAGATGTTAAAAAACGGCAACTTGACTTCACGGTAGATGGAGAGAAAGTAACATTTGCATGGTGGAAACTATGAATGATATCAGCAAACATGATAATAAATATTCCTATCTTGATGTTGTGATCAAAATTCTTCTATGTCTTTCCCAAGTTTATTGCAGGGTATTCAGAAGAAAGACACAGGAATAGTCGAGGAAGCAAAGATGAGAGCAAGGAGTTGCGTTTCATCGGCGGACCACCGCTTTCAGAGCTGAGCGGCAGCCCAACCATTTCAGTTGGCTTTTCCCGAAGGCGGTCCAAAACCACTGATGACAGTACCTTCCAACCATTTTTTCGAACCACCTTGAAGACTCACTCTACTATGTCTAGCTGAAAGACTTAAAGAAAGCGCTTCTTGGGAGGCAACCCAGGTATTTTATTTATGTTTAGGCATTATATAAAAAAAAAACAAAAATATTAATAATCTAAAAACTATATATATAAAAATTAAATAAATCAATAATAATAATAACATTAAAATTTTAATTAGTAATAATTTATTGCGAATATTGAGGATGGTCACAACGCAGAGTCTAGAGACGAGATAGAACGATAGTTTTACTTTATAAGAGATGGTTACAACACCATTACAACGTGTGAAGGTCCAACACAAAAGCAAATTAAAACTACGAATAACATAAAAGACAGAACAATAGTTTATTTTGCTTCATAAGGGCGATTACACACAAGTGCACCTTGTGATAACCCAACACACAAAAGCAAGTAAAACTCCAAATAAACCCAAAAGAAGAGCAAGGTAGAGTGATAGCATATCTAAATGATGACGAATCCTTGAATATTCTTCACTCTCATTCTCACGCCTTGCTGCTGTCCCCAATACATTGTGGCTAGCTTATAAATACCGAAAATAAGATTGCTGAAGACGTGTGATTTATGATAAATGGTGTTGTTGTGTTGTTCGAGCAATGTCTATTTATAGGCATGAAGGGAACAAAAAACATCATTATCATACCCGGCAAAATCAAATAAAGATACAGACGAATTTTTGACTTGAGGATTCGGCACCGCGAGAGAAATTGATATTTTCTTGCGATTATCAGATTTGCCTCGCGCCAATCGTTCTCGAAAAACTCGTCCATTGTGTGTTAATCTTAGTAAAAATATAGATATAAAAAAATAATAATAAAAAAAACAAAAACAAAACGTTAAAAAAAAATCGGGAGAGATGCAGGACGATACACTTTATTAAACGGGCAATCAAATTTTGTTCTTTTCATGGAGGTAACATTTTGTAATCTCGATAAATGATTTCACGTTTATTTCAAATTCCGAACTAGTTGCATCCACGTTTATGTTTTCGCAAAAATAAAAAAAAAATAAAAAAAAATTAAACTTGGGGATTGGTGATTTTTCCGCGATGAGTATCAGTGTTGTCCCATTTCCTTTAAGATGCCTATTACTATTAATTTTCTATGAATTGTTTTACGCCCTATTTTCTTTAAGTCTATTTGTGAGGTCAAATGTCACGAAGAACGCCATCTACGAATAATGCAATGCGTGTCTCATCCCAAGCCAGCCAGAATCATGCCAAACGTTTCTGCAACTAAGGGAATTCAAAAACTCAAGTGTGTGGGAGGGCGTTTGCAAAGCATGCACATCGAACTATTCAGGAAGTTCGTCTATTTAATTATTTTCCTCTTCCTTGTGTTCAAATGTTTGTTACGTTGAGGCAACGTAAATCTTAAGTGTGGGGAGGAAATTTCTGCGAAATTGATGATATTACATATTTATATGTGCAGCTGTGATTTAAAAAAAATGGCATAAATATTTTTCGAAATCATGGTCTTATCTACTAAAGGATGATTTCATGTAGAAATTTTGTGAGTAATTAGGATACATATGCGTAGTCGATTTCTTTCTTGCGACCATTAACACTTGACTCTTCAGATTTCTTCAATTCCAGTTCGAGCAGCTCCAACCGACGACCTTCTCCGGCCATTTCTGGCGATCTCCGGCGAGTTTCCGACTCGCCTTTCCCGACACTAGTGTCTTATATTCAACATAAAAAGGTAAGTTGTTAATTTCGTTCATTCAATGCTTTTTATTCCGTCGTGAAAATTAAGACATGCTATATATTTTAGTGTCTTATATTCAACATAAAAGGTAAGTTTAACTTCGTTCATTCAATGCTTTTTAAAACCCTAATACTACCAAACGTTGTCCCTTCTTAGACGGAAAATCGACGGCGAGGATTTCGAAGCATCTCGAGGGTTTTCACGTCATGTGTTCAGTATACAAAAAAAGAAAATCGTGACAGAATGATTTTCCACATCAATATATATATATTTATATAAATATATATATCGAATCGACAACTAAATAATCTTCAAATTCTTGGGTTGCTCAAATTTTGGGCTTCTTCAGGACTGTTGTTTCTACGTTAGCATATCCTTGTCTTCCTTAAGGTCATCTTGAACTGTATTGTCAGCCATCATCTCTCACTGACACCCCATATACTCCATATAACCCAACAGTATCAGTACTGAACCTACACTCTGCGGTAATATATGTTTCAAATAACTGAAGAAAGCAAACATGTTAGGGCAAAAAAACTACTATGTGAGAAATCAGCTGCTTTGGGTTCGTGATTGAGTGAAGTTTGTTTTTGATTGATTATCAGTCCCAGAATTTGGATATTGCAGTGAATCGAATAAAAAACCAGACGAAAACGAAAACAGCAATGCACAGATTTACGTGGTTCAGCCTCACTTTTGGCCTACTCCACGGATCAAACAGAGCACTTTTTACTCATCTAAGAGAAGGGATTACAATCTACGAACTTACTCTCGGACTCTTAAGTTTACAAGTCACTCAGAAAACTCACGCTACGAAAAATACGAAGGCTCAAAGATTGCTAGTCGAAGTCTGAAATCTGATATGTATAATATGCTTCAGCTGCAACTGGTATATAACGAACTCCATCAGATGCTTGTACCAAAGGCTGTATGAATGTACCGCATCCTCCATTTTACTTGATTAAGTGCTGAACGCTTCTATTAGTGAACGTGCAACTTTTAACTTGAGCCATTAGATCTAACATTTAAACTGTTAGCTTGCTTTAGCAGTATTAATCGAGCCTTCACTAACCTGAAGCCATCTCCCTTTAACTCAGTTTTCGTTCGATTCTTTCAGAGCTTCGATCATCGGAGTTTCGGCTCACAAATCTCAACAATCTCCACTTGAGCCTATAACTCTCAATTCCTCTACCTATTGCACTTTTACAGTCCAAACGAATCCTCATAACCGCTTGAAACTCATACCAGAACCAGCCTTTTTCCAGATTCTATTTTTCAGCTTCTAAGTATTTCATGAAACTACAACCAAGGCTCCACCATGATTCAATAATCCGTGCTCTGTTGATCTTCCAGCTAGCTTAGCAGCTTCGAGCCTCAAAAGTAACTTTGTCAACTCCAAGAGAGATAAAATCTCGCACTTAGAGCTAACTTGGTACTTGACATCTCAACCTTCATCTCTGAAGAACCCTTTTCATTCCCAGCTTTATGAAACTCCATACAAGTGCATTTGCAGCCATTTTCATCAAGCTTCTTGATCTTCCTTGGAGACATGACATCA
>JAPQWV010005295.1:0-20707 GCA_027422505.1 Craterostigma plantagineum | reverse complement strand
TGGGCACGTGGCAGGCGGAGCCTGGTGTTGTCGGCGAAGCTGTTAAGCTGCTATCATGGTATGAATACATCTGAGATGCATCTTGTGTGTGTGCATGCGCGTGAATAGAGTATTATTTGTGACTGTGCGTGTGCCGTTGGTTTCGATTTCGTCCTATTGGTGACAGATATGTAGGTGTGTGCCTGCTAGAATTTTGAATCCGTTATGGCCTTAATCGCCGTATGTGTTGGCGAAATAGATACTGAAACTTATATGAAAATGGTTATTCGGATGACAAAATGACGTGGTTTGTGTTGTTTTCTAATTGTTGATTGAAGTACTTGCGGTGATAGTTTCTTTTCTCTGTATTTCTTATTGTAGAGTGGATACCGCCACATCGACTGCGCCCGAGCTTACAACAATGAAAAGAGGTATGGAATGATAATAAGTATATGCCTCGTGCTTCCACCATTATTCGTGAAAGCTCATGGCTTGGTGTCTTGTTTATATTTAAGATCAGTTGTAGCTTAAGGACATTCTTTTTCGTGCATATTTGATTAGTGCTTTAGAAAATCCTGCAAATAGTATACCATTTTACTTGCTTAATAGTTAATACCTAAGTAAGTCAATAAGCTGTACATCACTATTATGGAATTGGTTTTCTAGGTGTTTTCGTTTTGGCGATGCGGTTTGCAGAGTTTAGGTGTGTCTAGGAGTAATTAACCAAGTACTAACTCATATGTATCTTATGTATTCTTTCTATGCGTTTCTTGTGCATGGATGTTGACAATCATATGAGTAGAAGTTGTGCCCTTTTACCATCCATCCAATTGGTCTCCTCTTTCGCAGATTGGTTCAGTTCTTAAGAAACTCTTTGAGGATGGAGTTGTCACGAGGAAGGATCTGTTTATTACCTCGAAGCTCTGGTACTAACAACATTAAAAAATCTTTTAGATTGTTCGTTTGTTTTATATAGTTGGCTTTACGTTGTAAACGTAAGATGTAGGTCCCATGTAGCTCTCGTCCAACAACTTCGTTAACTGGTGCAGGTGTACCGACCACGGTCCTGAAGATGTAGCTGTTGCATTAGACCAAACATTGGCAGATTTGCAACTCGACTATGTTGATTTGTACCTTGTAAGTGACATCCTGTAATTTCGTTCTCCCGGATGAAAGCATAATGATGAGGATAATGAGAAGGCATGGTGTGATTGCTAATATGATCTCTAAACTCGACTCATGAATTGTTGGAAACTGAAGGAACCTCTGTAGTATTTTAAGATTCAATTGTATTACTCCTGGCAAATTCATGTAGTTGCCAGCTCCTTTTTCTGTTTGTAATTCCTTCTCTATTTTTACATTTATGAGTGTTATTTATGGAGCGATTGGCATGTCTACTACAGATTCATTGGCCTGTCCGAATGAAGAAAGGGTCTGTTGGCTTTAGTCCAGAAAACCTCGTCTCAGCAGATATACCTGCAACATGGAAGGTCATGGAAGCACTCTATGATTCTGGCAAGGCTCGAGCCATTGGGGTTAGCAACTTTTCGACCAAAAAGCTCGGCGATCTTCTCGATGTCGCTCGCGTTCCTCCAGCCGTCAACCAGGTTGAATGCCATCCTTCATGGCAGCAGCCGAAACTAAGAGAATTTGTAAATCCAAGGGAGTTCATTTATCCGTGAGTTCGAAATTCCCCACAATAACTTGATGGATTTGATTATATATGATCGATTTGGACTGTACATCTGCAAACCTACCTCTTCTATAGTTAGATAAGTGATACAGATAAAAGTTTGCAGGCCTATTCTCCGCTGGGTTCTCCTGGAACGACATGGCTGAAGAGTGAAGTTCTTAAGCATCCAATTCTTGTTTCTGCGGCGAACGAGCTGGAAAAAGTCCTGCCCAGGTGGCACTTCGGTGGGGTTTGCAGATGGGCAACAGTGTGCTTCCAAAGAGTGTAAATGAGAAAAGGATCAAAGAGAACTTCGACGTTTTTAGCTGGAGCATACCCGACGAATTGTTCTCCAAGTTCTCCCAGATTGAGCAGGCAAGTCTTCTTCTTTCAATAACACTCTTGAATGAGAAACCATCACAACAAACCATGTCCATAACTTTGCCATTTGACTGTTCATCACTCACAAATTCAGTTTAAGTGTACCTTTTTTTCCGATGTTGTGTTTTGTATGAATGGCGCAGGCAAGGCTGATTAAGGGTTCTTCGTTTGTCCATGAAAACCTCGGCCAATACAAGACGCCTGAAGAACTTTGGGATGGAGAGATATAATTCGAAGAAATCTAGTCAGATTAATAAGTTTGGTTTGGTGTGGTACACCCCAAACTAAAAAAATAAATGTTAGGACAAGCTTTGTGTTTGTTGATGAATCTTGAATTCTTGCATTGCATGGCCTGGCACACCAATGTTTCGTATTTGGCACAAACTTTTTCTCTTTCTATGTTCTCTGGCTAAGGCTTCACCAATGTGTGTGTGCGAAATTGGCAATGCCATTTAAACAAGAAATAAACCAATTGATAAACACATATAGTTGGGAACAACGGGGATGAATGCAGAAAAAAACAAGAGGCAAAAATAAATCAGAACTAAGTTAAGTACAACAAAAGCGGGCAACGATTATAACCTCATATGAATGATGTCCCAAGCATTGGAAGGCACGCGCCATCCATGGAATGTATTGTATGTATGCGTCTACAGAGCAGCACCTTCTGAAGATCCACTTGCAATGTTCTCAATTTCTGCAAATGAGCAGTGATTCTTTTCAGAAGCAAATAAGCACCAAATCTATCTATTCTTGTGGAATTGTTATGAAAAAGAGTAGTGGAGTTACACAAAAGATTTAATACTGTTTTCTTTACTCGATGAGACATTTTCCGGCAAGGTGACATATCTTGGACAAGAACTTCTCGATCCAACTTCGCAATCCCGAGGCTGCACGAAAACGTAGGAAGTCTCAGAAGAAAACTATTCCGTTGCAACCGTTAATTAGTTTCGACGAAACAAAGAGACGATTGAAGAAAATCTTGATTTTAGAATAAACAGAGATCGAATTCGGGTGGATCTAACCTGTAAATCCTTGTTGAAACACAATCGAAGTTCCTCGACAGCATCGCCTGTGCATTCAAGTTCGGGAATTGCGTGGAAAGCACTCTGAATTGCAGAAATAATGCCGCCTAAAGGATATCTCTCGGAATTCGACCCTACGTATCCAGCTTCTCTCAACACTTCCTGCATTATTACAACATGTAGCTAAATGTTGGAGCAGACTAATAACTCAAGTTACAACGATTGAAAGCGTTGATATGCCGCCCTTCAAGAAGGAAGTATGTATTGGCTTTAGAAGTGTTTGCATGAGGAGCATGACATTACTCTTAAACAAGGACAGAATTTGGTGGATGGAAAGCTGTGATCTTACGGTGACGTTATACTTGAAGTAGAGGTTGAGAGCCTTCGCAAAGTAGTCGTATTCGTCTTGCACGACTGGGTACGAGCAAGTTCCATGCTTCTCTGAAAAAGCAAGGAATAAATGGAGAGCAAGCAACACCAGTATTTATCCAGTTGAAATGAATGCCTCATCACAGAAGTTCTAAACACTATTCAAAGACTCGCTAAAGATGGGCGGAGAAATGGACTCATATGATAGAACTCGAACTTACCCCACTGTCTCCACATATGCCCGAATCCATACATGGGGAAAAAAAGACAAGGAATTCTATTAACTTCATGCTATAATCAAAGTGAAAGTAAGGTAATAAGCAGAACCTCATGTTCCCAAAACAGTCCTTTTCCACCATGGCAATCTGATGGTGAATCACAGCTTAAAGACGGCCAATACTTATTTAAGCTGCCCATCAATGTAGAAATCTACATGCACAAAGTACAACATGTGAAAAATGGGGTTCTTATTTGCCAAGAGACAGAAGGGCCTAGCATATAAAAGCTACCATTGAATAGGTACTGGTATTTCGTGTACTTGCAATTTTTGTATGTGAGATTTGGACAAGTTTTGCGATTATGATTCTCGGTCTCAACACGCGTTAATTAAAACGTAGAACATGCATTACATACCTCTTTAACATCAAATCTTTTACCAGAGCAACATGCCGGCCAAGTACCATCACTGTAATCTGGCCAGAGCCCATCTGCTCAACAACAACAGAAAGAAAATTCATCACAACTGGGATCACTATGACTTGATTGTCAAAAATAACATGAACATGCTATGGGACTTACGGATTGTAAATTCTGTCAACGATTCCGAGCTGGACAAAGGACATCAGGGCAAAAATAAGGTTCCGCAGAGAGAGAGAGAGAGAGAGAGAGATGAGAGAGAGATGAGATTTAAGAGTTACCGATCGCAACAGGCATTGGAGGAACAACAGTGGTGGCGAGTCTCGCGACAAGCCGTGCCGGGCCATTGAAGAGACAGCTTGAAGAGATCGAATTCTCTCTGAGCTTCAATCTCTTTGTCGCCGCAAAAGAGCGCAATCGTTGTCAATAAAATCAATAAAAGGTTCAGAATGTTGACGAATCGTAGCTTGCAGGGAGAGCCCATCCGTGACGATCCTATTAACCAAGAGAAGAACGAAGCCACTCGTTGACTATTATTAGCTCGTTAGCTGTTATCTATGGAGTTGAAATTGATTTCATTTTATCATTTAGTTTTTTGCTGGCCTCTCTATTTTGTTGACAGCAAACGCTGGTAATTTCCTCCTAATCATTAAGGCAAGAAATTTCAAGACTTAGTCAAACACCAAAAAGCAAAAGCATCATCATCATCACGTTTGCATTGAGCTCAGTTTCAGTTGTATAACGTTTCACAGATTAGAACACATATATTCATATATTCAAGTTTCAAGTGATATAGCAAGATAAGAAAGATGGCTTTCCAAAATTAAAGGACAGTGAAAAACTTCCCTCTGTTCTATATCCAATCAATCTCTGTCAACTATGGATTTGCAGCAGTCAGCGCAAGCGAGCGTTTCACTTGGGCCACGATCTGAGGCGCCCTTCCATCGCGCCAGTCCCGCCTTCTCCGTCCACGGGCCGAATCATGCCAATTCCCATGTCTTCGAGCTGTGTTAAATGGAATTCAGTCATAGGATTGTTCCACATCATGGGATTCATTTCAGGGGCGAGGAGGAACGGCTTGCGCGAATCCCATGCCCTCGCCACGCAGGTCACCAAGTTGTCGCATAACCCACCAACGATCTATCAATGGTTCATGTCACAAATTACAAAGTGAACTGATGATTATGACAGACAACAGTGTCCAAAGTCTAGCATGCATATCAAGATAAAGTTGGACAGAATTCAATTACCTTTGCGAGTGTGTTCCCTGAAAGTGGAGCGATGACGATCGCTTCAGCCCATCTCTGCAGTTCGACGTGCAGCAGCAAGTCCCCGAGCTTATGAGGGCTTGACCATTCATCGTCGTCGGTGTAAAGAGTGATGTCCCTGGGGAACTTATCTCTATCTATGAAGCGGAGAGCAGAAGCAGTTGTCACGGCCCTCACATCGGCCCATTCAGCAAAGTAGTTGCAGAGCTCACCAAACCCCGCAGCGGCCGTAGTTCCGCAGCAACAGAGCACAATCCGATGGAGTGATCGAGTCGACATTTCGGTTATCTGAATCACTCAGTGAGGAATTTTAAAGAGAAAAATATTAACTCTGAGAGCTGAAGATTGGCTGGACAAAGAAGACCATATCTATTATCTAATTCTTGCCAGTAAACGAGATTATATCTATCAAATTTAACACCAAATAGCCTTAGGTAATAGCTTTATCTCCATAGAGCATTTTGTCAACACCACAACAGATAATCAACAGATGCTTCAGTGTGCAGAATAATTCTTACGAGTTTAATTAATAAGAACCTATGGAATCGAGTTCGGAAAGAACACTTTTCATTGCTATGAATTACCTCATAATGATAAGAAGGAAACTCTAATCTGATTTTACAAAATCCTGAATCACTGAAAGCTATCACTGAAAAGCTATCAACATTACAATCAATCGAAGACTATATGATAAATGCAAGCAATTGCATGAAATTAGCAATTTCAGAAACTAAATTGATGACTGAAAATTCCTTTACTTAAAAATCGTCACGTTCCTTCACTGATTACACAGCGCACATTACTGACTAAAAGCAATTCTTCTCCAGGAAGGAAAAATAGGCACGAAGGTTCAAAAATCAAACTCCATATGCTTATTAACGAACAAACTGAAGTATGTGGACATGCACGCAGATAATGGCAAATGTCCGGAGTCATCTATCGCATCAAAAACTGATTTCCTTCAGCATCGAAATGCTCGCAGCAAAAAACAAGGCAAAGGCACCGAACAACACTAGTAGGAAGTATAGCATTAGATCAGAGTACGACAACTTACATATCAACTGAACTATCAGGAGAAAACAACAAGGCAAAGGCGAGCCGAAGCAAAAACAGGATTAGAGCATACCTGATGGTAATAGTAGCTAATGATATGATCAGAGAACTTTCGTTTAGCTCTTGGACGAAGAGTGAACAGAAATGGATCCACAGAGGGTTCATTTATGGTCTTCCAAATCCGTTACTGCAATAAAAATAAAAAATAAAGAAAATAAAAGAGAAAACAAAAAAAGAGAGAAGCATTTGAAACTAATTCTGTTACGGCGGGGGCGCGTAAATGAGTATCTTCTATACTCTTTTCTTCGCATCGCATGTTGGCCCTTCCCCGCTACGGTGATATCTATGAATTAATATTTAGTAAGTTGCGAAAAAATATAGAGAAAATATATACATGTCATTTAGTTATATACGTTATGAAATCATAATCTTTACAGAATTAAGACACATAGGTATTGTGTTGCCTTTTCAATCAGTTCATTGATTTAATCCATCCGAGATAGAAGAAACAGAAGGGAGACATATATTGCAAATTCTTGTGCAGATACAAGCATACTCATCATCAAGGACTTGAACCACAAAAATGTGTCTTTCCCAAAATTATTTCATTCATATAAAGGTCATTTACTAGTATAGTTTCTCCATTAAGAAGCTTAAGGGGATATCAATAGATTTCTGATAGTGAAGTAGATATTGCTTATCTCAGTCATGGTGCCATCCCCATAGTCTCTTAAGGTCTTTCTTTCGATAGGCTTTTCAGGCAGTTTCGACATGACTTTAACACCGAGTTTCTTCTCGATTGTCTTGAGGTGGTCTTTGGTGAAATGGTTTTCCCAGAAAAATTTGTTCATAGACGGGGCGACGAAGATTGGCTTCTTGCGATCCCATCCCTTCACAGTGCATGTCAGCAAGTTATCAGACAATCCCTTGACAATCTACAGTAAAACTCATCGCAGTTAGATGCATGAAGATGCCATAAGTAGATGAAGTAACTCAACAAACACATTGAAGTTCGAGACAGATTGCACTCAAAAGTGCCCCAGCCCACGAAATTTTACCAGTATATGTTACCAAAGGGATCTTATAGCTTTTGGGAAACGAGAATCACCTTCGCCAGAGTATTCGCTGAGAGAGGAGCGATAACTAAGACGTCGGCCCAATTACGAAGTTCAACGTGTAGCACAGAGCCACCGACTTTGTTCCAGTTAGACCATTGGCTTTCATCCGTGAAGAATGGCACTAGGCCTCCTGGGAATGTTTTGGTGTCTATGAAATACAATGATTTCTCGGTGAATATTACCCTGACCTCCGCAAACTCACACAGCTGACGGCACAGAACTGAACATTTTACTGCAGCAACACATCCACAGACACCGAGCAAAACATGAGGTTTTCTGGGAGGTTGGTTGGCCACGCCAGAAGGTCCCGCATCAGCCATAACCTATTCAGTGATAAGGCCATGAAGAGAAAGATCAATGTAATGAAGGTTTTTACTACGCTGCTGAAGCTCCTAAAAAGCTAGTAGGGAAAATGTGTAGACAACTCCAAGACACCCCATGGTAAACCAGCCAAACCAAATTCCTACTTTCACATATATGTGGTGAATAAAATGTAAAAGATGCACTTCTCATATTAATGAGAATCCAAGGGAATTTGACTGGCGCTGGTAAGATAATCACATAACTCAACTTGATGTAAGTGACTCGCTGCATGAAAAAGATCATTTACGATGGATTTGTCCATTACCAAGTCCAGGAGACCAGAAATTAGCAGCTCACTTGTGACATTTTTGCGAAATAAAATTGAAGAAATCGAAGGGCAGGGAAGAGATTGACTAGCGAAAAGACAATCAAGCGCAGAAGATGTCCTTCAGGATATAAACAGACATCAATCGAAGCAACCAATTGCAGTTCACAGATCGATAAACTTACTGTAGCATTTGCTCAATTAAAGCATCAAGTACATGAATCTCGGGAGATAACTACAGCGTGAACCATCGCAATGACTCAGCAGATAATCGTCGAAAAGCATAAAACGAAAAGATACAGAAACATCCAATCAATCAATTCATAGAAAAAAGTATGAAATCAATATGGAGGCAATACATCGCAATTCGCGCAGAGGTAACATGATCAGCGAGGAATAAGATAATAACAGACGAACGTACCTTGATCGATGTACAGCGAAGCGAAAATGATAACAAATGAACAGTGAGCCAAGCTCTAAACTAAGGTTCGGGGTTATAAGAAACAAGCGCCAAAATCAGTTTCAAGAGCGTTTAGTTTCTTTTTTTTTTCTTTTTAATTTCTTATTTTTTATGCTGTTTTACGTTACGCGAAATAATCAGTAATAAAATCAATTAATAAAAAATGTCCTTACGATTAATAAGATTCCTAGGCCCAGCCCATAATCGAAAGTTGGGCTTCCACGCTCAGCTGAAAAGCTCTCTCTCTCTCTCTCACACACACACACACACACATCGGTAATTTAAGCTCGTCGAACAATTTTGCAGCCAAAGCAAAAAATGTCTCTGCATCATGTACTGAGATTTCCTTCCTCTCGTTTTCTAGCTACCTCTCTTTCAAGTACTAATTTCTTACTTCTTCCTTCCAATCTTTTTAACTTATCTCTGTGTCACTTCTTCGAAAAATCTGATGGAAAGATATTTATGTATATCACGCAATAGTTTAACAATGGTATAAGCTATTCTGATGAAATTTGACATATGGGACTCCGTTGTCCGCCTGAAAATGGCGAGGTGTAGCAAGTATATGCAAATTGCAGATTCCTAGAGTCCTTATGTTTATCTCTGGCAAAAGCTTGTCTCTATTTGGATGGTCGAAAATGACCAATTAACGTTAAATTTGTTGGTTTTTTGGAGTTTGATTATTATCATAATTGTGTTATTCAGCGAGAGGATTGAAGCCCAACTCGCGTTGTTCCGTTAGATGTTTTGCTGCTTCGAGTTCAGAGAAGATTAAAATACAGAGGAAGTAATTGTTCAGTGACCTTCTTTTGTGCTTCTATGTAAAAATAAAATTGCATTCTATTGTTGCTCATTTTCATGTTTATTTTCCAGGAAAAGGAGACTAGATGAAGTATGTCTTGAAAGATTTCAGCAATATTCTCGTACTTACATACAGTCTTGGATCACACAGGGTAGCCTCTCTTCTCTACCTTTGAAGTGTGCGTAGTTCTACTCATAAAGACTGAGATAAAAATCTCAAAGGAAGCATCTTTAGATAAGTTGTCTGAGTAACATAGTCTTATTAGTTTCTATACCGTAAAGCCACTTCTCTTATTGTTCACAAGTTTTGTACATAACATTGGCGCTGAGCACTGTAGCCTTCTCCATTTTTCTGTTGATTGAAAATCATCATTTATTTTTGTCCCTAAGGAAAAGTAATCGTCGACGGAAAAGTGATAAACAAATGTGGGACTCCCGTTTCTGATAAATCTGTTGTCGAAATCAAGGCCGAGGTTCCAAAATACGTGTGTAGGTGATTACCCTTTCTCTCTATACATAAAAATATTTGCTTGAATATATCGCAGTATCCTTATTTCACTTGGCCTGTAAAAAAAAAATTCGCAGGGCGGGGCACAAGTTAGAGGCTGCCCTCGAACAACTCGAAATTGATGTCACTGGGAAAGTGGCTCTTGATTCAGGAATTTCGACGGGCGGCTTCACTGATTGCTTGCTTCAGTATGGCGCTTCCCATGTCTACGGTGTTGACGTTGGTTATGGGCAGGTAGATCTTCGACAGAAAAGCTTCTTAATGAATAACCTCTTCTGTTTTTCTCCTTCTATGATATCTCAATATTAGCAAAGCCCAAATCAAATGATTAGAGGCCTAAAAAATCGTGTTTTATACCTACGACATTCTTCTGCCAATCATCAATCTGGAATTTTTCATCTGTAGTTGCTGATAAGATACGGCGAGATGATCGTGTGACTGTTATCGAGCGAACAAACTTGAGATACCTTTCCGAGCTTCCACAAAAGGTCGATATCGCGACGTTGGACCTTTCCTTCATCTCAATACTAACGGTAAGTTTCAACAGCTTTTCACATTTCATGCCTATATTATTACAGCCCATACGATAGATGAAGCAGTACTTGAAATTTGCAGGTCATGCCTGCAGTTGTCAGCTTGATGAAGGATGATTCTGTCTTAGTTACGCTGATTAAACCTCAATTCGAGGCGCACAGATCGCAAGTACGTAAAGCCATTTCAGACATGCTTCAGTTCCTTAGTTTTTTGCTCCTTAGCTTCATCTTACGATGTCTTTTTCGACTTTTAGGTGGGCGGCGGTGGCATTGTAAGAGATCCATTGGTCCACCAAGAGGTAAGCAAGAAGAGTTTGTCTATCTTTTTAAGTCATAATTCAGCTTTTTATTTTCTATTCGGACAAAATTGTAGGTTCTTGCGAGGATAATAAACGGCGTGCAAGGCCATGGATTCGCCTGCGGAGGTTGGATAGAGTCCCCGTTAAAAGGTGCCGATGGGAACAAAGAGTTTCTGGCATGCTTCAGCCGAAGAACGACGAACGAAGAAACGAAGCCTTTCAAAACAGACGACATCATTAATCTGTACGTAAATAAGTAGGATGCAATGATATGATCTTCACGTTCTATGTATTCTCTCAATTCAATCCATGCTGCTGAAATTTTGTTCTGAGCTACCTTTGAACCGACGATTTTTACGGAGAGATTACAATTTCTTAGCCGGTGCTCAAAAAAGGCTCAACAATGTGCCCGATACAGAAATTAAAAGAATCTTGATAGTTTTGTCCCGGGGAATCGCTCTAGAGAAGTCGAATCTTCGGCCTTGGTCCCTGCAAAAAGAAGCAAAGCCCATCAAATTCAATCTTTTGCTGTTTGATTCGACTAACGGTGGTTCGATGGTTCGTAAAAAAAAATAGGAATTACTTTTGTAACTGGGAAAGCAGACCGCAGTAGATGGCGTTCTCAGGCAACTGAGCCTCCGTGTTGTCTGTCTGTGGATTCACAACGCTTAGGTAAAGTTCTTGCCCGAGATACCACGTGTCGAGATTTTGCGCTCTGAGGTTCCAAAACCCGGCGTTATCAAGGTAGACTAATATGCCGTCCAAGCGCGGGAAACACCTATGAACACACACACAGAGACAAACGGAGTTTGGTGGTCAGAAAGAAAGTGAATAGTACTTTATATTTGCGCTGAATAAGCCATGTTCATGGAGTTTTATGCTGATAGTATGTTCTTTAGCTCTTTCTGTTCGAACTCTGCATCACGTTTTCTTTCGGTCTTGCTATCAAAAATCGTTTCGACGAAAAAAAAAGACAAATTAGATGGATCTCATTACCTGGGTAGTGCTTCGAGCTACTCCGTCCCACTTATTGTACGTGCTCCTACTATTCTCGGTCCAAACCCCATAGTCCATTCTGCGAACCCATCGAACGTCACACATTAGAGAAGTTACTAAACTCTCATAACATTTCGTCGAAAAAAGAAAAGGTCTTTTACCCGACGACGAAGAAGGCGTATCCGTCGAGATGATAGCTCTGAACGGAGGTATCGTTGTTCTGAAAAATAATCTCCATAAACCCTTTGAAAGTCCCATTGATCAATGAAACGTCGACCTTCGCATGCCTATTCATGAACCTATTGGGAAAGTCGAGCTTATAAAGCCCGACGACGCCAAACTGCTGCGCAAGCTTGAGGGGCGTTGAAGGAGACATGTAAGAAATCCCGTTAAGAGTCGTACGCCATTTTCCATCGATAAGCTCGGGCGGCCTATTGAGGATTACGTATACGTCTGTTACTGTTATTTCGCCGTACTTGAAAGAGCCCTGAGGGTTCGGGGCGGCCGCCCCAGCAGATACATTCCATCTGCGTACCGTAAAATGAGATCATCATTGCATAAAGTTTCAGTCTTTGAGATGTTCGTAAGAAGAAAAAAAAACTGAGCTTTACAACCTTATCGATCTTGCTTGGTTCATGGAAAAGGAGGGGTCGTTTTCGTCGGGAGGGTCGGGAAGCGGGCCCGAGGCGGGCCCGGGGAATTCGAATAGTGAATTATGGCTACGGCGGGCGGGCCCGAGGAGTTGAAGAACCTAGGGCTAGCGACGATGTAATAATCGCCGGGAATTTGATCCATTGTTACCAAGAACGAGTACGACTGGCCAACGTGGATGTCCATGTTCGAGTAGTTTTGCTGCACAGTGTAAGAACCTTCTGTTTCTACGAGGACTAAGTTATGGCTTTGAATCTGAAGTTTAAGCTGGTCGAAATCCCAACGTTGTGGACTCGAAAGCGATAGGTTTGGCCTGAGAAAACAGATTATATGAGCAAAACATTTCGATTGATATATTTGAATCAATTTTCGGTTGAAAAAAAAAAAATAGGAAAGAGAGGACAAGAAGAACATAAACCTGGCTCAACATTGATTATCTGATACTGTATACCATCCTTTACAAGGGCTCTATCAAACTGATAAGAACCTAAGCCATTAATCAAGAAACCGTCGGGAGAACCAAGGCTAGCCCCATTTTCCACGTCTTTCCTCAGCTCCTATAAAACCCGAAAAAAAAAACATATTTTTCCCAGCTACAAAGGGTAAGAAAGAAGACTAGTAGCAGCATTTTTCAAACCAACCTTATGGCTCTTTATGTACCAATCGCTTATCAAGAGAGTAATATCTCCAATTGGAGTTATAAAAGGCAGAGGAATGACATCTCTGTTATTTACGACAATGCCTCCATAGCCGCCCGAAGCTCTCTGGAAAGCGAGGGAAGGGAAGTAAAAGAAGCTTCCGATCTGATCTTTGACCTGAAACTGGTATGTCCAGTTCCAACCAGAAGGGATGGGGCAGTTTGTGCCCAAAACTCCGTCTTGCCAAGAATTCTTTCTGTTCTGAATGCCATTCCTGGAAAAAGAAAATCCTACAACATCAGTTAGTTAGCATCCTCAACCACGTGTCAGCAGCTAAAAAGATGCACACCATGTTAGAAGGAGTGGTTCGTCGAGGTCGTTCTTGACGTTGATGACGACGTTCCAATTGGTGGTGACGTTGAGGATTGGCCCTGGAAATTGACCGTTTACGCCAATCACCTGACATTTTAGGATCGATGAAACTCTTTGTCTTAGTTCTTGGAAGTAGAAAAAAATCCCAGCAGCCCATAAACCAAATTAGCAAAATATCCAACTAGAAGATGGACGATGAAGACAAACCCTGTCTTACAAGTGCAGCTTCAACACAGAAATACACAATTGCAAACCATAATGTACAACATATCAAATCGAAGCACACCCAACAAATCTTCAGCTGAAGGCGAAGAAGATGCGAAAAAGGAGAGGAATTCAGACCTGTTGCTTGGCCCCAAGAGGCGATGCGGACATGTAAGAGACAGTCCACTCATAGTACACGAAAGGGTCGCCAGATAAACCAAGTCTTAACGAGCGCAAGATCAAGGCGAAGCAGAAAAGGAATCTGTTGACATATGTTCTTGAGAGGAGTATTGGTCGGATTTGAGCTCCTTTTTTTCAACTTTTTCTAGTTCTTTCTCGCCTCTGTCTCAGTGTGTGTGTGTGTGATTTGAGGAGGTTGGTGGGATTTGTCGTCTGAATGAGTGAGTGTGTGTGAGCTGTGAGAAAAAAAGTGCAGCAGACACACACAGTTGCTGAAAGTTGAAATCTTGCGCTTAATATTGCAAGTTGGATCTCGAGCTTTTTTGGCTACTCTGCTCCTGGGAAATCGAGCCGTTACTGCTTTCCTTTTGCCGTTGGGAAATTGCATGTATAGTCCTAAGGAAAAGATGGCTAGCTAGTCAAGTCCTTGCTTTCCTTTTTCTGCTGTTTTCCACTTCGTCTTGGATTTTTTTAATTAGATGAGAAAACTTGAGCCCATGATTATATGCCCCAATCTAAATAATTGCAGTCCGTGATCTAGGCCAAAAATTTAAATAGATGACAGTTTGTTTTCTTTTTCAATATTTGTCATATATTAACTAGCTGAATTTATGGTGCTCAAGTATCCGATGATGTGGCAACGTCGTGCCATTTCAACCTCGCACGTCGATATCTAAGGTATGTCGTCTTAACACCTTCTATGTGTCATTAGTTGATATTTCCGCACTGATATGGCATATTGACGCTTACATAACATTTATGACGTGTTAATGAAATATATCGCGTCAATATGGCACATCAGCGTCGGAAATGTCTATTAATGGCACCTAGAAGCAGGGACAAGACACAATGGGGCTTGGGGGGGGCATTGCCCCCGCCAAAACGTCCTTAGGAATATAATGTACTTAAATCAGATAACCTTAGATATCGACGTGGAGGGTGACATGGCACGAATCGTTACAAACAACAGTGCTCAGGTGCTCGCATAAGATGAGGTACAATAAAATTCCTCTATTATCTAGTAGTAGTATTATGTTTTCATCTTTATAGTTTTATATTTATCATATATTTTATACGCTATTATGCTGAAATGTTCAACATGATGATTATTTATTCCTTAAATATTTATTTAGCCGCTCATATTGTGTATACGAGTATAACATGGCATACAACTATTTGTAAGTAAAATATTTTTATTTATACAGGTTAATAGAGGTGATTCCTTTTATCATTTTGCTTATGTTTGTTTTGTGTATGGGATTGAAATATCAGCCAAATGTCGTCCAAATTATTTACGTTACGCTGTTTTATTAATAAGACTGAGCCCATCAACTTCCGTTGATACTTTATATACTTATCAACAATAATATGTATACATCACTATTATAATAAACACACACAGTTGCCAGGAACGTCCAATTCCAACACTCAAAAAAAAAAAAAATAATGAAATGCCGTGCAAGATACACGTCCAAGACCAATTCTCAGTGATTATAATTTAATAGAGACGTCTTTAATAATACATTGAACATTTCAATCAGTTTATATATTAGTGTATGTGTATAGTATATATATTTAGCTCCAAAGTTGGTCGTTCTTGCATCACTTTGTACATTGTACTGACTGTTATCTCGTTCTTCCATAGATCAAAATCCAAACTAGGATCTCTCAAATTTTCTCCAGGTACATACTTTTTAAATCTACTTTTATTAGCACACATATAAAAGAATCATTTAACCGTGCATAGTAATTTTTGCGTTTTAAACTATTATAACGCTTTCGATTGTTAACATTATATACTAGACATAACTCGCCCGTTTGGTTCGAGGGATGTGTTTGAATGTATTAATTTTACTTGGGTTTATATAACAGAGGATATGAGTTTTTGGGGTATTTGGTTGATGGAATCAAGTAATTATGTCTGTGTGGTTTATGGATTTAGATGGTATTAGTTTTAAATAAATACAATCACAAATCTATCCTTCCTTTAATTAACAAATTCGGTAGAGCGTGAGTGGGAGAGAGAGGAAGAGAGACATAGGGAGGGGGAGAGAGAGAAAAGAAAGGGAGGAGAGACGTTATTAAAAGAAAAAATTAAAATAATAATGATTAGCAATAAGGTGTGATTAAATAAAGTGAGGGGTAGATACTCCTTTAATTAATACTCTACATGGGGTATTAAGGTATATTAATTAAAACTCATCTTTAAATAAATCCTCAAACCAATCATTGCATCACGTAATCATATACCCCAATCCCCCTAATACCCTAAACCAAACATGCATTGCCCACAGTGAATCATTATAACCGTTCTAATTAAGGGTGGGCATTCGGTACGTACCGAACCCAACCGAAACGATATTTCGGTTAACCGAACAAAAATATTTTATTTTTCTAAAACCGAATACCGAACCGAGTTAGTCAGTTCGATATTCGGTTATTTCGTTTTATCGAACGACGACCGAAATTCTCGTAAAAAAATATATCTTTAATATATTTTTTAAATATTTTATTATCAATATATTTATTAAAAAATTATATATTGCCGCCATATTCTTTTCGATATTATTATTATTAATATATTTAATTATTAAGAAATTATAATTAGTATATTTCGGTATACCGAAATAAAAAATCGAACCGAACCGAATTACCGAAATTTCAGAATTTCATAACCGAATGCCGAACCGAATTGTTTGTTCGATATTCGGTACGTACCGAAATTTTGGTAATTCGGTCGGTTTATCGAACTGTGGCCACCCTAGTTCTAATACCATCTAACCTTATTTGATCTTTACAACTAGCGCATATATATATATATAAATCTATATATAATATAGATCTTGTGTGTGTATATTTCCCAAAATAATCATACTCCATAGCTTTCCAAGTCTCTCCAGCTGTCCCACTCAATCTAATTAACCCTTTTTATAGCACCTTAAATCAAGGCTTATCTCCTTATTCTGACCCACCAAATCAAGAAAATATGTCAGAAATATAATACATTTTCTTTAAAATTTTAAATTACTTTACTTTGAAACAACTGTACCTTACTCATCATTACTTTAAAAACGCGTTTATTTATTTTAGATTTTCAGACACACAAACAAGCACTGTTTCCACACATCATTCCTTAACTACGCACCTTCATCGTATATATAATAAGTCCTTTGTCTCTTCCATTATCGATCTCATCATCTTACCAGCTTTTATACAATGGAAGATTCTCGCCGTGTTCATCCCATTCAGAAACAGTCGCCGGCGGTAGAATCCGCCGACCAAACGCCGGCGGCGAAACCCCCGCCGTCAGAGACATTCGTCGTGCAGTTCCCAAAGGAGCAAATCCTCCGCTACCCACCGCCGGAAAACGCCAAGAAGTACAAGCATCTCAGCCGCCGGAAAACCCATACTCGCCGCCGGTGCTGCCTCGCCTGCCTCTGCCTCATCCTCGCCGTGATCGCGGCGGCGGCCGTTTCCGCCGGCGTGATGTACCTCGTCTTCAGATTCAAATCCCCAAAGTATCAGGTGCAGAAGCTCTCCATCGACGGCCTGAATCTTACGTCGGCGGCGCCGATCTCGCCGACTTTTGACGTCACAGTTAGGGCGGAGAATCCCAACAAGAAGGTGGGGATATACTATGTGAACGGCGGGGACGTCAGCCTTCTGTACGGCGGCGTTAAGCTGGCCGACGGCGTTACGCCGGTGTTCTATCAGGGAAGGAAGAACGTGACGGTGTTCGAGCGGAGGACTGGTCGGCTCCGACGTGGTTCTCGGCGGAGACGTGAGGGCGTCGTTGACTGACGCCGTTAGTCGTAGGAGCGTGCCGTTTGTTGTTAGAGTGAAGGCGCCCGTTAAGATTGAGATCGGTTCCGTCAAGACTTGGGAGATTACCGTTAAGTTGAGATGTTACGTTTTGGTGGATTCTTTAGGAAATAAAGCGAGCATCGTATCGAATCATTGTGATTATAGTGTGAGATTGTGGTGATATTATATGTTTATTTTCTCATTGTGGGGTGATAGAACAGAATTATTCAATTTTGATTTTATGTATTTTCGTGATTTGCAGAACAAACGTCACATGGTGATAATGTCGACGAGTGGTGGAATGATGATGATAGTGATGGAAATCTTAAAATCAATTGATAAGAAAAAAGTTGGTTTTCCCACAAGCGGAGATTAACTTTCTCACTACGTAATTAAGTTGGACATTTTCATATGTTACTTGGCATATTTAAAATTAGAAGAGTTCCATAACAATCAACAAGAGTTTGTTGACACATTCTTGATATTGTATGTGTGTGTGTGTGTGTGTATATATATATATATATATATATATATATATATTATATATTATCTCATGACAGGTTTGATTGAGCCTTTGGCAAGAGTCCGTCGCTCTTGTTTTGTCTTTGGTCATTTTGTCCTAACCAATATATACTTATATACTGCATTGATGAGAATATTTTCACTTCTGCCGACTGGTGGTAATTGATATCTTTTTTATGATTCAATCATGCCATGGCACTATTGGAGTTTAGTAGATTATTTTTCTAAGGACAAATTCAATTAGTTTCTCCTATTTGATTTGCTTTATCTTTTGACAAAAAGGGTAAAAGGACAAAATGGATAAAAAGATATATTTAAAAAGGACAAACTACTTTTTCTCATGGGCCAATAGATAAATGTTTATCAACTATTGGGCTTTCGTCAATCCATTTCAAAGGTTACAAAGAGAATTGCATCCTTCCTTAGTTCAGTTCCTTTGTTACATGCAAATTAAACTAGTTCATAATGTGAATGGAGTATTTTTCTTTTTATTATATAGACATGTTCTATTATTCATATTAGTTAAACATGTGCTGGACACCCCAACATATTTATTTCAAACACGTAATTAATATTCCTCGCTGGTCACTTATCAACCACTATTTTACATCCACGATCACATGCAGGATTTCCCGAAAATTCAGAAACCGATACATACCTAAATATATATAACATTTTATTACAAAAAGCATGTTTGATTGTTTGAAAGATCTCATGTGAATACTCTGTTAAATATTTAGAACACAAAGGGGAAAAAAGAAAAAGCAGCATTAATTCATAGTTAGGTAGTTGGTGCCTTAGCTGTCCCGATGTCCAAAAATTAAATTTCGATCTACGAAAGTTGAAAGAAATGGTTGGCATCACTTCATTCCCAAAGTATATTAATTCTCCGATTCATTCATATATTTGAACATATATATATATATATATATGTATAAGTACATCGCGTCAATTTTAATACCAGCATTCTCTCCATCTCCACACTCAAAAAGAAAAAAAGAACTCGAAACAAAAGAAAAGAAAGCACATCCATTAAAAACAATGTACCACCCCACCGCCGCCGCAGTCACCCTCGTCGCCGCCGCGTTGTTGGCCGCACTCCCATGCCTCTCCGGCCAGCTCGCACCCTACTCCGCCGGCCCCACAATGTCGCCGGCCGCCACCGTCGGAGCTCCGACGCCAGGCCTGGACTGCTTCACGTACCTCATACAACTGTCGGACTGCCTCACCTTCGTCGAAGCGGGCAGCAACCTGACCCGACCCGACCCGGGCTGTTGCCCCGAGCTCGCAAACTTGGTCGACACTCAGCCCATCTGCCTCTGCGAGCTGCTCGGAAATCCCGGGCAGGTTGGGCTGACCGTCGACGTCAGTAGGGCTCTTAAGCTGCCCGCCGTCTGCAAAGTTACTACGCCGCCGGTCAGCTTATGCGCAGGTAATATATATATATATATATATATAAATATATATATATATATATATATATATAAATTTAGATAGTTTTGTCCTCGATGAAGAGTACGCTGATGTCTTTCTTTTTTATTTTTCTTCTAGTTTTTATTTTCTTGGCAATTTTGTTGCATCCATGAGTGTATCCCACAACATTAAATTGAGAACCGTTGCGTCCCAACTGTCCAGGCCGAGCTATATTTAATGCCTTTTTCTTCAATTTTTAAAAATAAAACTCGTTGATGCCACGTTCGTAGTACTAGAAAAGATCGGTCGGTTTTTTTCTTACATTTTATACCGAAATTCTTATATTGTAATTTGTAATATACGCGCAGCTATAGGTGTCCGCGTGGCAGCTCTATCACCAAGTGAAGCTCAAGCCCCTTCACCGCCAGGTTTAAATCAAGAAATCAATCGAATGAGGAATATATATCTACATATATAAGTCTAATTATGTGCAATTTCTATATTATTACAGAGGGAGTGACATCATCATTCCAAAGTCCAAGCTCAAGCCCATCTCCAGGAAACGAAGCATTCGATGGCGGATCAGTTGGAGGAAATTCAGCAGCCACTTTACACAGCGGATTAGTAATACCACTCTTTTCATTGATGATCATTCTAATTTTCTTCTACTGATTAAAAACTTTAGATATTAGATATCCTATTTGAGCTCTCTCTATGTATTCCTCCCGCCTGTGTGTTGTGATGATTTATCATTTATCATTTATTTGCTGTATTTAACGCAAAACGACCTCTTATGTTTTATCCAGTTCGTATAATAACAACAATAATAATGACGTAAGTTTTGAGTATATGTCTCTAAACACAAATCACGGTCAGAATCAGACATTCATCCTAAGCGTTTGCCTCAATCCATAGAGCACAGAAGTTCCTTAAACCTTTCACAAGCGAACTCAGGCAAGCATATGCAAAGAACCATGGCGGCGGCTCCACTCGTCGAATCGCCGGCGGCCCCTCCTTCGGGCAGGAAAAGGCAGACCTGCGGCGTCGGAGTTAGGTCGATGGGCCCGGCGTAGACCGGCGGCCCGAACCCGAAATCGGCCGATTCGTAAATGGAAAACCTAGTCCACTGAGTTATGGTCAGCTTCCCCCCAAACTCCAATCTCCTCGGCCTGTGCAGCTCGATGTAGTCCACCGTCG
>JAPQWV010005294.1:0-20717 GCA_027422505.1 Craterostigma plantagineum | reverse complement strand
GGTGGTGTGGGATGCGGCCACACTCGTGAAGCTCGTAAAGTAGACTGTAGAAATGAACCAAAAAACTCAAACCCTAATTAGATGTATCTATTATATATAAAATTTAATTAATAATATATCCTGATCGAGTCCGGTTCGGGTCCCGTTAAAACCCGCGACCCGACCCAGACCCGGCCGGGTAGAGGAATTAAATTCCATTATCCGCCCATAACCCCGTTTATTATGAAAATAGCCGGCCCATTAGGTCGGGTCCAAGCGGGTCCGGGTCTAGACCCGGCCCGTTGCCATCCATACGTGAGGGGAGTGTTAATGTATCACGTGTGTGAGGAGAGTTTGTCCCACACCGAGATTGTTAAGAAAATAAATGGGTATATAGCTTGATGGGTCAACTCCTCCTAACACCAACTGGTTTTAGGAGGAATCCCATCAAGCTTATACCGGGTACCCCTTTTCCGAGTGGCGCATGTGCGTTTAACGGATAAAAGTTACCGGAGGCCGGGCCCGAATTTCTACAGATGTTTTAAAAAATACATATATACCCTGTTTTTATTTAATTATTAAAGTACCCGTTAAAAATAAAAATAATAAAGTATATAAAAGGACTCCTGTTATTATGATTACTATTTCTATTTTTGTTTCATATGAAAACTATTGAACTATTAATTTTGTGATATTATATTTTGTATTAAAATAACAATGTGGTTAATTTGTAAAGTTTAAATTAAATGGGTAATCTTAAAAAAATGAGGTAGAAGAGAATATTACATTGTCTTGTGAGTTTGAGAATTGATCTGTCGGTTGGAGAAGAATTACTACATTTTGAGTTTGAGAATGCGTTTAAGTTTGAGAATAACTTTTTCGATTGAATATGGTCTAAGTAACATCGATGAGCCGACAATAAACATGAAGAAACATCAGGGGAAAGTTATAAGAAATGGACCGTACACTTGTTTCAAACTTCAATAGATGAAAGTTTTTTACACTTTTGGTTCGGCGCGTACTAAATAATTTAGATGACCAGGGTTGGCCGGCGCGGGCCACAGTCCTTCTGTCAGCACTGCTAATGGGTTTGTCAAAAGGCTCAACGAAATTTTATTTTTATTAGTATTTTAATTTAACTTTTTATTATTAATTATTTTTTTCATGTAGCTCGTGTTCGAGATCGGAAGCGCATGCTAAAACTCAAAGAAAGGAGGTTGATTTACAATCCTACCTTACGGATTGGGCGCTCACGATTTGGAAGAAGATTCGGAACGACGATGGCGCATCGCCCGAGCAAAAAATCAGTAGCGCCTCATTAAGTTTGGCTCCATGTCTTAGCGCTAATATATCCCTACGTCAAATTTGGCGCGACAACGAAGCCGCAATATCTTTATTTATTTAAATAATTTTTATAAAGGCAAAAAAACAGAAAAAAATACAGTTACTAAGTATTCTATCATGTATAACTGTCCAGTGGATTTGTCCGAGATATTTCTGACAAAATTTTTCTTAACTTCCGTCGCTGCGGAGACTTGGACATCTTCAACCAACTTTAGTGAATAATCCCATCCTATATATTTCTAACTAAATAAAGAAAACCAAATTATTATCATGAGATTAAAAGTTTAATAGATGAGATACAAGAGCTTAAAATAATTATTTATTACAGACAGTAAGTTTATCTTAGGATGGGTTTTGGTTTGGGGGGCTTTGCCCCAACTATCCAAAACCACTGCGCGCGCACCATCGCCAATTTCCCCACTCGCAAAGCCCACCCACTCACACTCTTTAGGGTTTGACGCTCGTTTCTATAAATTGGGTGCCTTTCATCGTCGCCCAAAGCACACACTCAAGCGCAGCAGCAAAAAAAAAAAAACACTTTTGAAATTCCATTCTTTTCTCTGTTCTCCTTTCCCCTCAACCCTAAATTACGATGGCGAAGAAGAGCGACGAGCCTGCCAGGCCTGTCGAATCCGAATCCTTGTCGGAGGAAGGCACCGACGACGGATCCACCGACGGATCCGATTCCGACGCTGAAGTTCCGGTGAATTCCGGCAAGAAGCCGGCGGCGGTGGAGCCGTCGTCGTCGTCCGACGAGGAGGAGGACGGCGAGGATGGATCGGAGACTGATTCCGCCTCCGATCGGACGGTCCACCGGCGGTCGCCGCCGCTAAGCCTTTACGTCGCCGCCCAAACCGGCGAAATCCAAGCCGAGGAAGCACGAAGAGGAGCCTGCGACGCCGACGCCGGCGACCTCGAAGGCGGCATCCCTCAAGCGTCCCCGACCGACGCCAAGGAGGGCGCGGCGGCGAAGAAGACCAAGCAGAAGGGAGTCGGAGGTTGAGAACTCGGAGAAGAAGCAGCTGTTTCAGAGGCTGTGGAGCGAAGAGGACGAAATCGCCATCCTCAACGGGATGATCGACTACGCGGCCAGAAGAAGGCCGACCCGGTCGCCGATCTGAACGCTTTTCACGAGTTCATCAAGAAGAACATACACATAGACGTACTAGGTCTCAGCTCCAGGACAAGATTAGGAGGCTTAAGAAGAAGTTTGAGAACAATAAGGGCAAGGAAAAGGAAGGCAAAAATCGAAACTTTTCCAGACCCACGAGCTCGAGGCCTACGAGCTGTCGAAGAAGATTTGGGATGGTGGTGCTAAGCCCGCCGTGGCCAACGGTGGCACTTCGGCGAAGAAGAAGTCTAGCAAGGCCGTGGTGACGGGGCGGCGGCCAGTGCTGAGGAGGCTAAAGATGATAAAATGGGGAAGCTTCTGATCCCAAGACTGAGAACATGTATTTTGGGCTGGAAGTATAGAAGAGAGGATTATGAGGGTTGGTTCGGAGGCGTTCGAAGGTGGGAAAGGTGGAGAAGCTGCCAAGGAGTGGAAAAGGCTGGGATTAGAGAACTCGAGCTTTATATTGCGAACGTAGATGTCAAGAAAGCTCAGGCAAGCCTTGTTTGGACCTGATGAAGCCTTCTCAGACAAAAGTTAGTGGTGAATGGCGATGACGGATTAGGCTCTCTAGTGATTGTATCTGTGGGTAGATTTGTGTAGCTTCTTGGCTCGGAGTGCTTTTTCTTTTGTTATTTTTGTGTTTGGTTTTATTGCTCTGTGCATGAATGTGTTTTGGTACTGCTAATGCTAAGTTTTTGGATTAGTCATCGTCTTAATCATTCTTCTCGTCAATCAAATCCTCATCAAGCAAAGCTACGCCGATGATCGCAAAACCCTTTTGCAAATTTTATGCAATTGAGGTATTTCAAAGCTAAGTGAGGGACTTGGAACATATCCTCGGTACCATCTCAATTATTTCTACACTATCTCAGTCGCCTTGTGAACCACTTCGACTACAATCTTTGGGAACCAATACGTTGTCGTTGCTCGCTTCTTACAAAGCCTTTTACATTCTCTTCGGCATTTCCGCAAGCACCTTTACTGCAGCTTCGCTGGTTTTGACACCAATAATTCATACCAACGGGCGATCTTCTTCATCAATGACTACGTTTTTTCCATGCCCAAAGAGATTAACAGTTCCATTGAAAAAACAGCCCATAAGCTGTCGTCTCAATGTGTTGTGACTTGTGATTCAAAGGCAGGGATTTTTATAATTCTCCGAGCTTTTCTTGAAACTTGAAACTGAAGACAAGTTACAATAAAGCGTTTGGGATTTTAATGGGCCGGCCCAATGATAATTTTGGATCTAAAATGATTTCGGCCCGATAAGATTTTTTTATTATCGGCCCGTGAAGCATAAATATCTACAACTACTACCATGAATGAAAATTGACAGGTTGCTAAGATATTTTAAGCTCCGCCCCTTCCACTCAAAGAGCGCGTGGGGTCATGACTTTGAGAGCAGTATATTTTTTTCAGGAATAAGCCGAATTCACAACACGGAGTTCTTATCTAGAAAACAGATCGCGTGGACCTCACTCTCGGGAAAAAACCTAATCGTGAGTCCTCTGCTTTTTCGTCCTTATTTTTTCTTCTATTTTTGGGAGGAAATAAAGAGCTCTTTGCTTCCAAGTTGCTAAAGCTTTGCTGATTATCCACTCGTTGTTGTTTGTGTTGCTGCTGAGGTTTGTGTTCCTTTTTCTTTTACAGATGAAAGGAGGAAAGTCCAGGCTGATTCGAGGTGGGTGGTGACAGGTACGCGATTTCTTCTGTTTCTAAATATTCTCTGGCGTAGTATTTAGATCTTGAATCTAGCTTTTCTTATTTTTTGGTTGAATTTTGATACATTTCTGATTTTTAGGGTTAGGATTATTTGTAAATTGGAGGTCTGTCAGCTAATTATTTCGGTTTTTTCTTCCCTCAACGTGTTTGAAAGCTGTTTGAAACCATTAATTCGGAAACACGTTTGAAAGCTGGATTTGTGATGTTCTTGTTTCTTTATGTTCATCTTTATTCTGTGATTTCCTGTAGCTGATAAAGTTGATTTATTTGCTGATATGGTATATATTTTGGCTTAAAAGTCACTGCTTATCTTACCTGTTTTCTTTTTTTTTGGTTGTCGTTTTGCTAATCGTCAACAGTAGGCTTGGTGTGAAGAAGCAAAGAAAGAGAGAAAACCAAGGACCCAAACAAGCCTAAGAGGCCACCGAGTGCCTTTTTCGTTTTCATGTAGCTTTTGTATGTTTGATCTTTACTGTTTTAGCATTTCTCTGTTTGTCTGAACATTTCTTTGGTTTTTGCCCTTTCCCAGGGAAGAGTTTAGGAAGCAGTACAAGGAAAAGCACCCTAAGAACAAATCAGTTTGCTGCTGTGAGTTTGTCTTGTTATATATGCTCACCTCTTTCAATTTTTATATAGTTGTATAGATATCTGAAATCAGTGGACTGCTCAAACAATTATGTAGGTTGGTAAGGCAAGTGGTGATAAGTGGAGATCAATGAGCGAAGAGGTAACTGTACTCTTTCTTACTTTCTACTTACTCATTCTTGATAGATCATAGAAGTTAAAGCTCATTCGACGTAATCGAATGCCTAAATATTTCAGGAAAAGCGCCCTATGTGACGGAGGCGGAAAAAAGGAGGAGGAATACGAGCGCAAGATGGATGCTTACAACAGAAAATTGGTGATCCATCACTTCATAAATTAACCCATTTTATGGAAAACGTCTTTCTCTGTATTTATACGGATTTTAATACCGAGCCATTCTTGCTTCTTGTCACAGAGCGGGGTGGCGATGAAGACGAGTCAGACAAGTCAAATCAGAAGTCAACGATGAGGATGAAGAAGAGGGCAGTGAGAGGTCAGTTGGTTGTCTATTCTATACGTATCCCTGCAATGAGAGATATGCAAACTTTATTACAACATCGATTAGTTACTCGTATGAATCTAATATTTTGTGTAGGAGGAAGAAGACGATGACTAGGCTCGTTTCTCGGGGTTAAAAAAATGTCTAGATGTTTGGTATTGATGGTTATGTTGCATATCCTTAAGCATTACTGCTCATCTTTTGCTCACTATCCTCTGTTTTTAAGTAGTTAAGTTGACTGTTTGATTATTGGTCTTTAGCTTTTGTACTGTGGCCGGCGGCATGTTTGTGTTTCAGTTGAAACTCTTCAGTGATGTTATTGTATGTAAGCTTGACATTGTTAACTTTATGTGAATATGCTCTATATGATGGTGTTTGATGATCTTAATTGCCCTTTTATTGATATTTTTCAAAATTGAAGCGATTAAAAGACCTATTTTTTTTGTCGGAACTTTGATCCTCATTATTAGGATAAATTTTACCAGATGGTTTTAGGACATTTTAACTTATGAAAGCTGTAAGGGACATCAACTTTCAAAATCCAAGCAATTTCGCCATGATTGGTTATGATTTGTGTAGTTTAAGGTTAACGGGTCATCATAATCTAACGAAGGGAATTATATTCGTACTTCGTACTCTTGGTAGCTAAGTCGATGGATTAAGAAGACGGCGACGAATTTACGTGTATATAACATCGAAAATTAATTGAAGGTATGGAGAATATTGAGTTGAAAATGTTAGGTTTTGGGTAAGTTGGATTTATATAAAAAGATAGGATTGGTTTTCCGACATCATATGACATCATATCAGACCTCGCATTATTTTGTGCGGTTTTCGTCGGCGACGAATTCTTCAAGGCGATACATCAGTAGGTTAAAGTCGTCGTCGCTCTTCAAAAGGCTGATGTGAACATTTCGATCTTCGATGCTAACGAACTGCCCCGCCTGCCTATGATGTTGGCTGCGTAGAGGATATCGCTGCAATTTTTATCCTCCTCTCTCTCGCATTTCACCCACGCATACGCTGCGCTTCTCATCGACGAATTATTACGTATATAAACCCATATGAAATATTTTCATTACATAACTGCATAAGGAGAAGAAAGAAAATTGAAATAACACCAAAGTCGATAATAAGGCGCAGGTAACCAACCTGGAGATGGTTCCCTAACTTCGCGAAAGAAGCCGCAGTACATTGGCGGGATTTCTTGTAGGCTAAGGCGCTTCGACATCGAGACAATGCTGCTCAGCGCCTTCCATCGACTGCTCATCTTTTGCGTGCGCATACTTAAATATATCTCCCCCCGTCGTTTCTTTGTCCGAGGATTGTTTCCATGAGCTTGAAAACCTAAGTTGAGTGTCTTTAGAGATTTCCATCTCGGCAAATAGTATGTATTGTTGCATTTTTAGGTAGACGTCGTAGTCCTTCACGATCGCCCATCTGTCGTACGTAGTGATCGTCAATACGAAACACGCACGCATAGTTTGTCTGTGTGTAGTTTTTTGGGATCCTCTATTCCAAACCGTATTCCACTAGAAATTCGAAATCAATATTATATGTTTTTCTTTCTCAAAATCATCAAAATTATATATTTCACTTTGTATTTAAACGCTCAGTATAGTAGGTGTAATGATATATGCAGGTGTTTAAACACTTGAAAGCGAAGGTGTAATGATTTCGTAAGTTGAAATACCTAGTAGGACACGGTTTGGAATAGAGGATCTCATACCATGGCTTACCCAAATCTACTCCCTGCATGGACCGTGAGCTTCGAAATCGTAAAGTTCATTACATCTTCGTCGGCCGAAATTGGAATGGCAGTGAAATGCGGCCAATAGTACGCTGTAAATGAATTTAGCCGAAGGTCGGCCTAAATAGACGGCTTCTTTTAGAATTTCATCGGATTATTAGGCGACGTCACGAACTCGAGTTGTGTCCGACAAGGTGGCGTTGTGTATCAGATGTTGCGCATCTCCTGTAGACCTGTCAAACTAGCCCGTGGCCCGCTCCGCCCTGCCTATGGGGCGGGCTGGGATTTTAAAGGCCCGCCGAAGGCGGGCCTAAACGGGCTAGCCGTGCAGGCCGCGGGCTTAAGCGGGGCGGGGGACGGCCCGCAGTATTTTTTTATTAATTTATTTATAAATTAAATTTTATTTATTTAAATAGAGGAATTAATTAATGGTTTTATTTATAATTAATGATGCATTTATTATTTAATACATAACTAATGTATATTTATATATTATATTAAATAATTAATGATGCATTTATGAATTAATACATTATTAATGTATATTTAAATATCATAATTATATAACTATTCTTAATTAATTAAAAATTTAAATAAATAACAAAAAAAAAAGAAAATTCATGGCGGGCGGGCTGGGCTTCAGTTTTGAAGGCCTGCCACATGGCTGGCCGGCCCATTGACAGCTCTAATCTCCTGCGAACTCGAGTTTCTTGTTCTCGAATAAATCTGTTTGCGATTTGTACGGCTGCATGCATGAATTGTGAAACAATATCATATCAAATGCGCTTAGGGTTGGTAACTAAATCTTTTGTCCTACAACTGCATCATGTTCGATCTTTATCGCTGACTTATCTGTGTCAATAACTTTCAAGAAACTTGCTTTTCGTCCTCTAACATGTCCTTGTAAGAAAAGCTAGTCTAGTATGCATATGCCATTTACCTTAAGTTTTCTTTTCTTTTTTTTTTTGTTTAATTTCCCGACTGTTCGTGTGAATTGTAAATAAAAAGGCCAAACTATTTACGATGGTTGAATGAGACGAAAATGTCCGAAAACTCACGAATATGATTATTATGAAAAAAATGGTGTAAAAATACTGCACTAGCTTTTTTTTTATATGGCGATAGATAATGAAATGCGAATTTCGTGAAAAACTATAGGCCCAAACAAACCACTTTTAGACTTGAATAACACCATTAATCTGAGATGTTACATCTAATTGCCAAGTTGAATCAAAACTACATGATCAGCCACTTCGAATTAACTACACACAATCCGATAGAAGGTACTCGAGGTCACCACGCTTGCTCGGATGACATATTCATGGAGAGGGCATACACAACCGCGCTGAGTAGCTGCGTGGACCCCACCCCAAACAAATTGTACTTCCTTTCCGTGATGGCGTCTTTCGCTATTTCGTGTAGCTTGCGAGTGCGGATTCGAGTTCCTTGGAGACGAACAACTTAGCATCGTAAGTGAAAATGTAGCTCATCCTGTGCCAGCTCGGGACAAGCACTGAGCTTCTCGCCGCGAGCCGCATCCAATATGGTTCTAAGAACGTTGGATCTCCGCTGCAACAATTAACACTATTGCATGTACCACATATGGGATTTACAATGTTAAGAATGAAAAAACACTATAAAATGTGACTATTCTCCAGGATCATGTGAATATGTCCCAACTCCGGGCCTTTTAGAAATTTGGCCGTTCTTGTAGCATACGGAGGCCCAATGGTGATATTTAATATTTTATTATAGTTATGTAGGATAATTTCTATGAATTACTCCATCTGCCTCAGCAACTTTATCATATAAGTTGTTGGGCACGCAAATTAAGTTGGCATTATTATAATAATATGATACAATAAAAAGGTAAAAAAGTGTATATTCTGACACGTCTTTTAATAATAATATTATTATATGATTGTTTGTGATAGTTTTTGTTAAATAAGGAAAAGTGATAAAATTATTGGGACGCCCGAAATGAAAAAGTATGATAAAATTAGCGAGACGGAGGGAGTATAACATATTGGGCTATAAATAGAGGCCCAAAAGCCTATTTATGGCCATGGACCTTAAAATGGAGGATTCGAAATGGTCCCTAAAATCATGGAGCCGGGCCAGGATGCACAGACCCAAATCCGACCTCGTCGGTTCAATAATACAAAAATCGTAAGGCTTGAACCTATATGACATAAGGGATGGAATGCCATCCCGAGCCATTAGGACAATGCCCCAATGAGACGTAATTTACTTTTTATTTTTTTAATTAGAGTATCCCAACTCAAGCAGCTATTGATCCATCGTATGTTCACTCGGCAGAGGTAGTCACGATAGTCGAACCTACGACGTAGGGATTGAGATATACACCCTCGAAGACACAACACAAGTTTTTTGTCGCAAAAAACTGATAAAACAATAAATATGTGCTAACCTTTCTGCGTCGCGGCGCAGTCGTCGTCGAGGTAGAGCGCGGAGCAATCATGTCCTCCATAGCATGCATTGCACTCACAAAAAGGCTTTTTCCATCTTTAAGTACTATGCCATCCAAGAAAGCTCTCCCATGCCCTAAACACGAAATCGAAGCCACAGCTTCTGCTTCTTGGGCGGCTTCTTTAGTCCAACTAAGATTATTATTATTATTATTATTATTACGGAAATCTACACATGAATACCCAATAGAAAACAAAAAAGCCACTTAGGTACCTTGTCAGACATATTTTATAGGTAGGTACCCAGTTGAATAAAAATTTTACACTTTGGTACCTAATCACCTAAGATTACCAAAATACCCTTATTAAATGATTTAGAATTTTATTTCAGCTTTTTCTTTCTCTGCAAAAATCGAGCTCCATCCCCTGTCAACGAATTTCTTCTTGCCGACCACCTCCTTCTGCTCGTGCCGGCGGCGGACAACGATCGACGAGCCTCTTGAATGTTGGGTTCTCGATTTTGGGCGTTGATTTTGTCAGGTAAGCTTTTCTTTTGGTTCGGGTTTGGTTTATCGATTTCACGCATTTTTTCAAGGTTTAGCCCAAATCCGGGAGTTCAATGCGATCCAAGAGCTCCATATAAGGGTGGGAATGTTAGGATTTGATCGTTGTTGGGGCTAATCCATCTTAATTTCGGATATTTTTTTATATAACTGTTACGACGTACCATTTCTTATGTATATTATGTACCATTGTATGTTGTTTTTACCGTACCTAAATATAATGCGATACAGTCCGATTGGTCATTTATGTTATGTAGTATCTTTGTCTATTTTATATTACGTACCAAGTAACCTGTCTATACGGTAACAAAATGTCCGATTATGCAGTACCAATCTAAACTATACAGCGTACCAAAATGTCCACGCAAATTTGGTACTGTATTTATGCCAGTTTGGTATAGCAATATATGCACATTTGGTACTGCAATATATGTAACTTTGGTAATGTAATATATGCCAATTTGGTATCGTAATATATGCATTGGTTCTGTATTTATACCTGTCTGGTACAGAATATATGCACATTTGGTACTTTTGGTACTGTAATATATGTCAGTTTGATACATAATATATGCAAATTTGGTACAGTATTTATGCCAGTTTGGTACAGTAATGTATGCACATTTGTTACCGTAATATATGCAAATTTGGTAGTGTAATATATGCCAGTTTGGTACCATATATATGCACATTGGTACTATAATATATGCAATTTGGGGTTGTAACATATACCAGTTTGATATCTTAAATATGCAAATTTGCTACTGTAATATATGTCAGTTTGATATAGTAGTTATATGCATATTTGGTACTGTAATATATACCAGTTTGGTACAGTAATTATGCATATTTGGTAACGTAATATATACCAGTTTGATACGTAAATATGCAAATTTGGTACTTCTAATATATACCAGTGTGGTACTGTAATATATGCCAGTGACACGGTAATATATGCCAATTTGGTACTGTATTTTATGCCAGTTTGGTACCGTAATATATGCACATTGCTACCGTAATATATGCAAATTGGTACTGTAAATATGCCAGTTTGATACCCTAAAATACCAAAATTAGGTAGCATAATATATGCATGTTTGGTACTGTAATATCTGCCATTTGGTACCATAATATGCATATTTGGCACCGTAATATATGTAAATTTGGTACTGTAATATATGCCAGTTTGTACCCTACGATATGCATATTTGGTACTGTAATATATGCCTGTTTGGCACTGTAATATATGCCAGTTTGGTACCCTACGATATGCATATTTGTACCGTATATGCCAGTTTGGTAATGTATGCACATTTGGCACCGTAATATATGTAAATTTGGTACTGTAATATAGCCAGTTTGGTACCCTACGATACGCCAATCAGGTACGTTAATATACGCAACTGGTACTGTAATGTAGGTCATTAGGTACTCTAAGTGTACGACATAGGGTACTGTATCGTTTCAGAAGTAAGTACCGTAAAATTAAAGTAAGGCTTCGAATTTAAGACTTGGCTATATTTCGTCAGAAACGAAGCATTTCAGCAGATGTTGATGTGGATAAAGGAATAGACAAATTTCTGACTTTTTCTATAATGATTGCACACTTTTCTGACGTTTTCAGTCATGAGTGGACAGATTTCTGACGTTCTCTGTCATGAGTGGACAGATTCTGACATACGAGGTATTAAATGAAAAAAGACAGCTCATCTGTCGGTGGCTTTCATAAATGTTTCATGTCATATGTAATTTTGGTACTGCAAACCGTGTCTACGTTGGTACGCTTCAAACAAAACGACAGGTACCCCTACAAAGCTACTTAAGGTACGGCGTCCCTTATATATATGATACGTCATACTAGGATTAATATTTTCGAGGTCGATCGAATTACTTTTTCATCTCGAACCACCTTTAAATAGTAATATATAATATTAAACACGTTTTAGATTTCGGTGCATTAGGCCCCGCACGCATGAATTGAATCTTAGAATACCAAGATTCATTATAGTATAAGGATAGAAGCAAGAACATCTACAACATAATTTGAATAATGTGGTGAGTGCTACATATGCGATTCGGTGCATAGGCTTTCATATTTTTTTTTTCATTTCGTTATTGTTAGGTATTGTCAAGATCACGCAGGACAACGCGATTCGATTAGGAATGTATTTATTTTTCGATCGTATAATAAATGGTACGATATACTTTCATATCTGGGTACTGTATATGTGTAATTATAGATACGGTAAACCTGTAGGTTATGGTACTATATAGGTAAATGATAAGGTACCTTCTATAAAAACAAGGTATCTTAGTGTACAACAGATAAGATACTTCATGTGCGATATATACGGTACGGTATATATTTACGTAATGGTACGGTTAACCTGCATATTACGGTACTCTATAGTAAGCGATACGGTACGGTACACTTGCATGGTGATACGGTGAAGCTGCAGATTATGGTACGGTGTATGTAAATGATAAGGTACCTTAAGTACACGATAAGGTACCTTGATGTACCACAGACAAGGTACTTCATATATTATGTTTATGGTACGATATATATATATATATACCCAGTGGTACTGTTAACATGCATATTAAGGTACTCTGTATGTAAAAGTTCTGGTATGGTAATATCAAAGACAAGATACTTCATTCTTCTGTGTGTGGTACCATACATTTACATAATGGTACGATTAAGCTGCATATTTTGGTACCCGTATGTAAGAGATGTGATATGTATACAAACAATACAAGGTTCTTCATATCTTCTGTTTGGTACGGTATATTGTACATAATGGTACGATTAGGCTGCATATTATGGTACTCTGTATGTAAAGAAAAGGTATGACAATATAAAAACCTATGGTACTGCATAATATACAGACAGATTTACAGAACTACACAACAAACGAACATGAGTCATCAAAACTCCAAACAGTCTTAAAACAGTCTCATCCCCAAATTAAGGAAGTTAACCTACATAAACAAAGTCTCCAACAGTCTCACAGCATACTCAAGTAACTTAACCAAACGAATCAAAAATACGGACAGTCTCATAGAACTACACAACAAACGACATCATTCAGTCTCCAAGAAGTCTCATCCCCAAGTCTAAGAACAAATTAGTGAACATAAACAACAAAGTTCCAAACAGTCTCATCCCCATGTGACTTCATTAGCCTCAACCTCTTCCTCTTCCATCGCATCCTCCTTGGACACTCATCCTTCCACGTCAGAACAATTTGACCTTAGATCTCTTATAACCTCGTCCTTCAATCTCAACTCGGCTTCCAACTCTCACACGAGCACTCCACTCTAAATGAGATCCGCCAACTCCTCCATCAACCTTAACCACACATATTCATGCAACATTAGAAACAAACCAAATTCTACAAAGAAACGGATACCTTTTTATAGCTTCTTTTTTATCAAGGGTCATGCTACCCTAATTGCTTATGGTAGATCGAAGGCGCAGGATGGCACCTGGAAGACAGGTCAGATCTGTTCCATGGAGTCATTTCTGCAAAAAATCCACTGCTAACAAGGCAGTACCATTTTTTCACACACAGGGTACCGATTTGCCCAAACAAATGGTACCAAATACAGTGAAAATGTAGTACCAAAACAAATTGACCTACCCATTCCAAAACCCCAAATCGACAACAATCAATCCACCCATTAAAAATAGACGCACAAAGCTACATAGTAAATTGAACCATTCCAAAACAACCCTAATCGAACAACAAATCGATGTCATTCGAAAAAACACGCGGCTATGTTACGAAATGCCACGACGTACTGTAATGATGCGAATGACGTACCTATTGATTTCAGAAGAGGAATACCACGAGGAAGCGAGAACCACGAAGATGAATTCGAAGCAAAACAAACACAGGTCGATTTCGGGAAGAAGGTCACGTGATTTAGGTTGGGATGATGTATGAGTTTTTTTTTATGAACGAACCATCGCTGAAATGAAACCCCAGTTGAGGTTGTAATAAACCAGGTTTAGCAGGGGTAAATTCGTCAGTTAGCTACCTATCAGTAAAATAAAATTCAAGTCGGTACCTAGGTATATAAAATGTCTGACAAGGGACTGATTCGTTGTTTTTTTATTCATCTAGGTATTTAAGTGTTGAATCCCCTTATTATTATTACAATTATTATTATTGTTGTGTTGTTGTTGTTGTTGTTGTTCATATCGCCGCCATTGTAATATAGTTTCATCGTCATCGCAATTATAAAGATATTAAGACCAATGGATACTAACGGGCATAAGACATAGTAACATGAAACCATTTCCTAGATTTGGAATTATATGCTTCACCTCTTCTTTTTTGTTTTTTTTTTTTTTTTACTTTCTACGCAGCTGTTTGAGATTCATGTGTGCGCATATATATGAAGACGATTGTTTGTTCATATGCGAGTATATAAAGTCAACGATTGAATATAATGTAAAGTACAGGGAAAACTGGATCTGAACGTGTTATATTAAATTAAGTAGAAACTATAGTCGCCCTGATTCTTTTATTCCCCACTTGTTCTATATCATACCTTGCATGTTCAATATTTCTGCATGTATCAAACTATATATATATATATTATAATATATAAGTACATTCTTATGAATGGCGAGCTGTTGACCATTTACTTCTTGCATTTTGTTTTTATTTTATCATATTGATCTTTCCTTTTCCATGTTCAATATTTCTCCATGTACCGAACTATATATAACTAGTATTTTTTTGCACACACACAGCATATAATATCATCTATATTTAATAAAGAAAATCATAATACCAAAAATAGAAAGACAAAGTTGGGAATATAAAAATATTGTGTTAGTCAGTGGTTATACTAATTATATTATTATTATTATTTTATTGATTAATGAGAAATCAACAAACCAAATTAATTTGGAATGACGGTTTGTATCCCACTCTAACCATTTAGTGTATGTATATATATATATATATATATATACAAATAAAATTCTTGATTAATTTTCTTGCCGGTATCCGACTAAAATCAATTTTGGGTTTTAAATCCATCAAACATGAAAATCCATTTCTGACTCGGTTATTTCCTCGTCTTGAATTTTAAAAACTCCGCGAACGATATTACCAGTATTAATTCTTAATTCTTCAACTTATTTTGTGAAAATCATTAGAAACTGATTCTTTATTTTGAGAAGTCGTAGCTCTAGAGGGAGACCTAACTAAATAACGCAGGAGATATATGAAATGATAAGAGGCTGATCTAGTCATCCTAGACCTTGGTGTTATAATCTTGATTTTGTTCGAATTGAATTTGAACAGTTCCATCTGTTGTTTGTATTATTTGAGTAGGATTATTTTCTATTTTAGGTTGAAGAGGCATAGCTCTTTCTATTATCCATTTTCTGGAAATTGTATTTCTTCCCATTTTATAGATCTTCTAGTTGTAATATTGGATCTACTAAAATTGTTTCTATAGAAACAGTTCCGTTGATGGTTTATCAACTATTTTGCACTGTGGATTGAGTGTATATAAAGGCTTATATAAATTCTATAACAAATACGAATTACTTCCGATCCAGGAGCGTAATTATATCCGTGAGTTTTGACATTTAAATGCCAGAGCGTCTAATATATTGACATCAGTCAATGATAATTGGAGATTTGGATAAACGTTAAAATATACTGGCCATCGAGACTAGATTGAATTATTCCCATAAGGGACTGTTTCCAGTCGAGATTTCTACCGTCTCTAAGAGGAGCTATAAAGCTTTTTGGTAAACCTTCTAAAGTTAAAGGCTTAAAAGCTACTTGAACTAATCCAATATGAATAAACTTATGATTTATTCTATATTTTTCTAAGTCTCTATTACTTAGAAGTCTAATAACCATTTCTTCATTATTTAAAGAAATTGTTTCTTCAGTAGTTTTGACTACCTGTTTCAAACCTAATTTCTCAAAGTTCCTAATCATAGATTAATTTGTAATCTATCATAGGAATGTCCAACGATTTAGTTTGTCTAAATTGAGGAATATCATGTTCTTACCAGTATCTTTCGTCTTATCAAATTCATTTGATGAGGACCGTTAAACTGCACCTTAACTTCTTAATACCCCCACCATGGCTCTGATACCATACGGAGAGGATCTTTACAAAATTTTTAAAACTATACAAAAGTGTGAGAATGATGATTGGTACACCACAAGGTCCACCTTCAAAACCTTGATAAGGTACTCGGCTTTATTTAACCAATTTAGTCCATTCAGACCTAAGGTAGTCAAGCCGACATACCAATATCATACCAAATCCGGAATCTTGTTCAAAGGTGGTTTATACAATATACCAAACATCAAATTAGAGATGGAAAATGGTACGTGGTATTGTTAAACCTGTCGAACCAGTTATCAGGCTGTAAACAATCTGATCCGGTAACGGCTTCGCAAGGTATTCCGGCCTATATACCATTGATCGAAAAATTATTTTTGGGATTGCTAGAATCAAATCGTCGAATACAAGGATTTTACATAATAAATTCTCAATCAATTAATTCAATCGGTAACAGCCATTGCCCTGAAACGCCTTCTTTTCGGCCAACACGGGCTTGCCAAGAGCCGACATAGAATTAATCAAAATCAAATTTTATTACAACCTTTATCCAAATTTAATTCTTTCAATCGATTTTCAAAGGTTTTTTACAAAGGAAAATACATCATATTAGTGTGTATATATATAAATATATGATATAAAACCATGATTAAGGTACTACGGCATCTTGGTGTAGTTTAAAGATAGAATTTAGCCTTCATTAGGCTAAGTGAGACAGCATAAAATATATAAAGACAAAATTAAAAACTTACTTGTAGAGAATCGTACAAGAGACTTCAACTTTATTACTTGAAATATTTTACAGTAGAGGGGAATTACAAGAGAGAAGGAAGAGAGAATACAAGAGAGCGTAAAGAAAAGCACACCTGAAGCGTATGAGCTTCAATTCATAAATAGAAGAAGAAAGTAAGATACAAAAATAAAGTAAAGAAAAATTTTCTAGCCTCCCCACTTGTCAAGGAATTTTGACAGCTATCCTCGATTTGGCCAAGAAAGTCTTCTTTAGCTTTATTAAAGCTAATAGTAGACCAATTTTCTTCGTTGAAGTCTCCATCAACTTTTCTGATCTTATCCATGGCATTTTTTATTTCTTTGATCTTGAGAGCATCTTTGCCGTTAGCTCCTTATTTCTTCACGGGTCTTAACTATTCCGCCACTTATCTCTAATAATTGCAATTTCTTGTCCCATGAAGTCCATCGCATTATCTCCTATTATTTCTTCAATAGGAAAATCATCCCGGTTTTCCGGATCTTGTCCTTCACCAGCAAGGCGAAAGTTTCGTCATCTTCATTCTTTGAAGATGTTCCCATCGAAATATCTCCAATATCCATACCAAAATTCTTCGCAATGTCTTTCTTTCATTTCTTCGAAATAGACATCAATAATTTCATCGGGCTTCGTTTTACCCTTTTGTAAATTAACCTTTGAGAAATCATTTCAAAAGGACTAGGTGCTTCTCTTTGTTCACGATTATTAATCGCATTTTATATAGATAAATTTTCTCTTCGATCTTGTCGATCGTCTGCTGGTTTTCATATTCACCAGTCTGTGTTTATCTAATCATTTTCTTCCAAAATTTTATATAAAAATTTCTTTGAAGACAGGGAATTTTTTGTTGGGTATAACCCACTTCTGGAGTCCATCTCCAAATCCACGGGATAGAAAATTCAATATAAAATGTAGAGAAGTCATTCTTCTATTACATTGTTTATTATGCTCCGCTTCTATTAGAAAGGGAGATACTTGACCCATTCTAGGTAAAATCCAAAGAAAGGTTCTTTTACTATTTCAATAGAAGCGCCATATAGTAGCCACCATTGATAAAATCAATTAGCAATATCTTTTTTTATAAACATATGAGCAGATTTTAATCCACCAAGAGTGTCTTTTATTATCATTTGATATAAAAATACCTTATTAAAGGCTTCATATAATCATAATAATTATATTTAATAAAAATTTTTGATTCAGGATGAAGATATTCTCTATCCTTCGAGGATGAAGTGCCCAATTCAGCAGTTATTATCTGCTTAATAATATTTTACTAAAGGTTAACCTCTTCTTTGAGCAGTTTGGGTAGGACCCGCACTAAAATGCTAAAAGTCAGCTGTTCCAGTAGCCTTTAAATATTCTCGTAATTATCACGAGATTTATAAAAAAAGAGCAGCATATGATGCTTTCTCTAAATACCTGGACAATATATGTCCATGATTCATCAGACCATTTTAATCTTTAAATTGTAACAGAAGTATTCCTCTGTATGACTCTTTTTCCATAATCGACGTCTTCTTCGTCATCTGCAATTATTTTTTGCATAAGAAGTACCTTCTTTATTTTTGCGATTGCCTTTTTGTTTCTTGTATTCAAGAAACTCTTTGTAAAATGGATCGTCGTCATTCCAAGCATTGCTTGAAGACGTTAGAAAATTGTGAAAGATTTCTTTCACAAGTTTCTGTTACCCATTGGGCGATGACACGACCACGTCCACGTCGACCTCTATTAGAGGCGAAACCTCTCCCAAGAATGATAGGAATACAGACCTTATTTTTACAAATAAAGCCTTAGGAATTTATAATTAATTTGTAATTTTTCTCCGCTTGCAGAACTAAGAGAATGAGTTGTTTTATGAAAATATTTGGTAGGAATTATTCCTTCCTGTATGCAATTTAAATCTGCTCCACTTTCGATTAAAGCTATAAGATTTTCTGAAAATTTCCATCAATAAGTAGTGATATTTCACTAACCACTTTTGGGAAGTAATAATTTCTATGTAGAAAGGTAATTATTATCTTCAATATTTTCAGAAGTACTAGCGAATGTTTCACTAGATTCTTCAACAATTTCTTTCCCTTTTCTAACTTAGAAAAGCTTCTTCTAAATCTATATGACTTAATTTCAGATATTTAATTTCAGTTTAAGATTTGAAATTTCTAATGTTAGATCTTTAATATTAGTAGGAAATTCAATTTTATTAGATTTATTTTTGTTATGAAGTAATTTTATTACTTCGGAGTTCGGACATCCTATAAGGTTCAGACTTAGGAATTTCTTTTAGAGGTTTCTTCCTCTTTTGAATTATATTTTTTATAATTAGACTTTTTAAACGGGATCTTCTGTTTCTTTAAAACATTTCGAAAAGATTATGATAAAAAACAAATTACTTCTTGAAATTGAGATATAATCTGATACAAATTATCTTCTAATTCAGATCTGAATTTCTCTAAATTCTTAGAACACGGTTGTCCTCTGACAATTTGGCATTCTTTAGATTTTGGCGAAGAGATTTCTTCATATATTATTTTCATCGTTTGAGGAAGACTCTGACTCATTATAAGATTCTAACAAAAAGTTTTGATAAGTCTTTTTAGTTCATTATCGATTTGTAAACTATTAATTTCTTTTGGTCCAGCAAGTCTTCGCTTATGGCCTACTTTCCGCGTTTTCGGCAGATAATTGGGGGGAATTTATTTCTTTATTGATAATTATCTTTTGAGAATTTGTTCTCTTCTTTTAGATCTTCGATATTTTTCTTTTCATATTGTTTAGGAGAATATTTTTAGTTTTATTTTCTTTACGAGACTGACTCATAGAAGGATTTTTCCATGCCAAATTGGCCACATAATTCTCCTAATTGTTTGTTTTCGTCTAGAGAATGTCTCTTGACTTGTTATTTAATTTAATTTCGTTACATAAGGCTAAACCTTCTGTATACAAGTCCTATTAGTTTTCGTAAGTATAGGAATTATAATCGACACTCGATTCTCCTTTCTAAGATTATTCCTTACTCTTTCTGCAAAGAGTGAAGGTAGACCATCTATATATTTAGATTTCCGGTGAGTACTATTTGAACAGGGAGTTCATAACTCTACTAAGGAATGTATCTTTATACCATCTAAAAATGTAAGAGTTTTACACCTAAGATTTTGCAGAAGGGTTCTGATATTTTCAGAATTATCATGCCATCGGCCTGTAAAATGTTCAATTTATATAAAAACATAGTCTATAAACTGCATTTTCGACGAGTCGTCGTTTCTTCTTTCATAGTAAGATAAAATCTTCTTGAAGTTAAAAATTATCCCACCAGCCTTTTAATTGACCAGTAAAGCCAGCAACGATCATTTTAGCAACAGCTGATCGCTATTATTATTAGTTTTTGCAAATTGTGCTATATATTAACATTCTATGGATCATATTAAAAATTGTCTTTCGGTAAACCGTCTAAATTCCACTCATAATACTTCTGCCATTATATGAATTATTAAGTGTGAATTCTTGTTTCGAACAAACATCCTGAGGAATTGGCCGAGGATAATAACATTTATTTTGAATTGGGTTACTAGAATATTTTGAATATTATCAGGATTTTCAAGTCGATCTTCAAACTTTCACTTAGAGTATTAATTTTAAGATTTTAAATTTCTTCAAGTACATTTTCAATATGAGAAATTGATTTTAATTTAAAATCAGTAATTTCAGGAGGATGTTGAATACTTGGAGAAGCAATATTAATTTTTTGAATATCAGTTTATTTTTTAAAAGATAATTTTTAATATCTTTAATAGAAAATGAAATCTTCAATATTTTTCTTAAGTAAAAATATTTGTTTTCCCAAGACAATAA
>JAPQWV010005293.1:0-20762 GCA_027422505.1 Craterostigma plantagineum | reverse complement strand
AATGGTCGAGAGACTTTACGGTCGACTTGACTAGTGGCAGATGCCGGTGTGCTCTAAAAGACCGTTGATGTAGTTGAGTGCTAGGAGTTAAGTTAGCAGAATATAACTTAGAGAGTTATATTGTGTGAGTCTAGTCAAGGAATGTTGTACCTCGTTGTGTATAAACCGAGTCTTCTAGTGATCCTTCCTTACGAGGAAAAAGGGGAGAATTATGACTATTTAGACTCTCCGGACATCCATAAATAAGTCGTGTGTCCCTCGCATTGCATTCATACATATCTTGCAAGCAATGTTGAAACATTTTAAGATGCTTCAACCAAAACAAGTTTCCAACTTGCTTAGTTAGTTTTGAAGACCTAAAACCGTTTTAAGAGGATTAAGTCGAGTATTCTTCGCTTGGTTTAAAACTCAAACTCGCTTAACCTTTTGATGCTTAAATATTTTTATGAACACGAGTTATTGTAACTCAAGTATTTTTAGAAGTTTTAAAGTGTTTATTCACGCCTCTCCAAACACACTTACTGCATGTCAAAATTTAATTTGTGTAATTAAATTGAAACTTTTACCTGAAAAGTGATGGTTGATGTTTTTGGAGATCGTCAACTAAATTTTTCATTTTTTTCATACCGGCTCAAAATTATTTATTTTGTTTTAACCGTATTAAACGGCAACTAATTATAAATAAAGTGGATGGATCAAACATATATATGTATATATATAGATATATATGTATAATTTTATTCTATTATATAAAGGGTGTGGGGTGGCTATAAACTACCACATTTGGTCCGTCACTTGTATGCAATTAGTCCTCTCTTTGTTAATTAATACTTTAATAATTTTCATATAACTTTTTTATTTATTATACTTAAATCCCTACACATTATTTTTGTTTATATACTTAAAAGTTATATTTATATATGAAACATTACAATAATGAATCTAAAAAATTAGGAGTAACATAAATAAGCACACGCATAGGCAAAGAATGCGAAAACAAACGTACTAGTAACATAAAATCCAAATCAATCCGATCAGTCAAGTTATGGCATCAACGTTTTATGAGGTCCTGTCTTAATGAGTTACATAAAAATGAAACACATTAGCTTGCTTTGTAGTCAAAAGCACAATATATCAATAGTCGGCTTTACGTTCTATTTATGTATGATAATTATACATCAAAGTCAATATACATAAAAAAAATGTACCGCCTTTCTGCCCTAGACGGGGCATATTCGTATTCCTTTATTCTCTTTATGGTCCAAGATAAATTACTATGACATTTTGATTAAATGTTAGTTTGATATGTGATAAATCGTCATTTGTGCCGACTTGAAACGTTTCCAACAACTTAGGGGGATTAGCTTTGCAAGAATCATCCCATAGTCGAAGACAAGTTTTAGATTCTACTCAAACTGAACTAGTGACATGAGATATAGAAATATATTCGATGTAACTTTGAAATATCATAATGCTCTATCTAGTAAACTGTTAATTTAATTTGTTTTTTTTTTTTGTGTGGAATAAGACCAAATTTAATTTGAAAGTATCTCTCTGTTGACATCCAGCCACCCACCGCACACCAATATTGAGAAAAAATATAATAAAATATTATTACAATATTTTATTATAATATTATTTTATATATATAATAAAATAATGAATGGTTTATATTGAAGAGCGACGCGGCGGATTCCTGGCCATCCATTTCTAGCGGTCCAGAAGAGCTGAAGGCATATATAAATAGGGTGGGGATTCTTCAGTTATTATCATCACAAGCTCATTCGAGTTTTACTAAATAGAGAGAAGTAGTTCGAGTGAATTGTGAGGTTATCAGTTCAGGTAGAAACTGATAGGGTTCCACATCCACCGAGAGGTGTGAGGTTAACACGAGTGGTAAAAGTGAGATAGTAAAAATTCGAGGGTTGTAATTTTTACTATAGTGAAGATTTTGCTGACTCGGCCGTGGTTTTTCCCTCTTCGTTAACAGAGGGTTTTCCACGTTAAAGTTCTTGTGTTCTTTCTTACCTTATGGTAATTTTTATTTTTACCGTGGTAGTTACTGTGCGGGTCCCACCAAATTTACCCTATGGGTCTCACTTCTCCCGATCGTCGTACCAAGTCAAACCGAGACCTGTTCCCAACAAGTGGTATCAGAGCCTGATAGTATTCTGAGTATGCTCTATGGTTGCAGCTTTGATTGATCTTCCACATCAGAAAAGATACTAGTAGGTTGCTGGTAGATTCGGCCATGGAGAACGACGGAGGAATGATCAAGCTGACAGTAACGAATTACTCCAATGGAAATCAAGGATGGATGATTACTTTTATTGCAAAGACCTTCATGATCCAATCGAAAATGCAGGCAAGATGCCCGAAGGTGAGAATGCTGACCTATGGAAGAAATTGCAAAGAAAGACGCTAGGTGTGATCCGCCAATGGGTGGACATAAGCCTCTACAACCACGTCCGAAATGAGACAGACCCGTACAAACTCTGGACGAAATTGGAGGGTATGTACGAGGTGACAAATGCGCTGAGCAAGGTATTCATAATGCAGAAACTCATGAATGTGAAACTGAACGAGTGATGATTAGTTGCTGAACATCTGAATGACTTTGAAGGGTTGGCAACTCAACTCACGAGTGCTGGTCTAATCCTTGATGATGAGCTACAAGCATGTCTACTACTGGGATCTCTACCAGATAGCTGGGATACATTAGTGGTATCGCTCACTAACTCGGTACCAAGCGCTAAAGTCACGATGGAGATGGTGAAAAACATACTCTACAATGAAGAGCTGCGAAGAAAGGATGCCGCCAGTACCAGTACGGAAACCAGGCACTTGTCACGGAGAATAGGGGTCGGAGCAAGAGTAGAGGACCAAAAGGATACGACAAGTCAAAAGATAGATCCAAGACCAGGGAGATGAGGAAGTGCTACCATTGTGGAAAAATTGGCAACTTACAAAGAAACTGTAGGCTTCTCAACAGAAAACAGAAACAAGATGATAACAAGAACACGTCTGCAATCGCCTCCAATGATGGAGTAGAGGTTACTCTGCTGAATGAAGCAGTCTGCTGTCATGTTGCGGATGCAAGCAACGAATGAGTAGTGGACTCTGGTGCCTCATATCATTGTGTTCCAAGGCGTCAATACTTCTCCTCATATAAGGCGGGAAACTTTGGAACTACCAAGATGGGTAACCCAAGTATTTCTAAAATAGTGGGGATCGGAGATATTTGTATCCAGACGAGCGTAGGGTGCACATTACGGCTGAAAGATGTGCGACACATTCCAGACCTGCGGCTCAACCTGATTTCTGTGAAGGTACTGGACAATGAATGATACAACGAGATGGCGAATAGCAACTGAAAACTCACCAAGGGACCGTTGGTGGTAGCGAGAGGAAAGCTATGCTGCTCGCTGTACAAGATGCACGCAACGATATGTGCTAACCAACTGAATGCAGTTGAAAATGATGCTTCTCCAAATTTGTGGCACAGACGGCTGGTGCACGTAGGAGAGAAGGGGTTGAATGTCTTGGCTAGAAAGTCCCTCATACCAGTAGCCAAGGAGAAAGCGCTGAACCCCTGCGATTATTGCTTATTTGGGAAGCAACATAGAGTTTCATTCGCGAAGAACTCAACCAGGCGAATGAAAAAGTTGGAGTTGGTACACTCTGACGTATGCGGACACATGGAAGTTGAATCTTTGGGAGGCAGTAAATATTTTCGGACCTTCATTGATGATGCGTCTCGTAAGACCTGGGTATATCTGTTGCGGACGAAGGACCACATATTCTATTATTTTAGGAAGTTCCATGCGATGGTGGAAAGGGAAATGGGAATGCCGCTAAAGTGTCTACGTACAGATAATGGTGGTGAATACATCTCTCGGGAGTTCAGAGATTATTCCACAAAGCAGGGCATTAGGCATGAGAAGACAGTTCCTAACACTCCTCAGCAAAATGGTGTCGCTGAGAGAATGAATCGGACCATTATGGAGAGAGTCCGAGCGATGCTCAAGATGGCTAATCTATCCAAGTCATTTTGGAGGGAAGCTGTCAATACTGCAGTCTATCTTATCAACTGAATACCTTCATCAGCGTTGGATTTCGATATACCAGAAAAGGTGTGGACCGATCGAGATATCTCATATTCGCATTTGAGAGTGTTTAGTTGCAAGGCGTTCATGCATATGCCAAAGGAACAAAAATCGAAGCCCGATGATAAATCGAATCTTTGCATCTTTGTTGGGTACGGAGACGAGGAGTTCGGCTACAGACTTTGGGATCCAAAGAAGAAGAAGAATGTTCGAAGTCGCGACATAGTATTTCATGAGCACGAGACCATGGGAGACTCAGATGTGGATGTAACCAAATCCACAGGTGGCGGTGTATACGATTATACACCAGTCAGCATTCCATATAATGATGCCATAGAGGAAGGAATGCAACAATCAGAACCTGAGCCAGAAGAGCCAGCCATTGATGATGATGAACCTGTTGTAGATGAACACACTGAAGATACTGAGCAGGGGGAGCCTTCAGATGTGCAAGAAGCAGTTGAACCTCAGTTGAGAATGTCAACTAGAGAACGCCAACCATCTACGAGGTATTCGAGTTCTGATTATATTTTAATTGCTGGCGAGGGAGAGCCAGAGAGCTTCCAGGAAGTACAATCTTGTAGGGACAAAGATTGTTGGATAAAGGCCATCCAAGAGGAGATGGATTCTCTGATAAAGAATGATACGTATGAGTTGGTTCGATTGCCGAAAGGAAAGAAGATACTCAAGAACAAATGGGCGTACAAATTGAACAAGGATGATGGCAAGCTGGTCAGATACAAGGCTCAATTAGTGGTCATAGGTTTTACTCAGAGGAAGGGAACGACTTTGACGAGATATTTTCACCGATCGTGAAGATGAGTTCAATCAAAGTCATACTAGGACTAGCTGCTACCATGGATCTTCAATTGGAGCAACTCGACGTCAAGACCGCATTCTTGCATGGTGATCTTGATGAGGAGATATATATGGAACAACCCGAAGGGTTCGAGTTTAGATGTAAAGAGGACATGGTCTGCCGGCTGAAGAAAAGCTTGTACGGTCTTAAACAGCTCCGCGGCAGTGGTATAAGAAGTTTGATTCTTTCATGCATCAAGGGTTCAAGAGAACAGATGCAGATCCATGTGTTTACGTCCGGGGATACTCTAACGGTAAATTTATCGTTCTTCTCCTGTGTGTTGATGATATGCTAATTGTCGGACAAGATGCAGAGATGATTAGCAGGTTAAAGAAAGATTTGTCAAAGACGTTTGACATGAAGGATTGGGTTCGGCAAAGCGGATTCTCGGAATGGAGATTACCCGAAATTGGAAAGCTGGGAAATTGTGATTATCCCAGGAGCGCTATATTGAACGAGTTCTAGAGAGGTTCAATATGAAGAATGCTAAACCAGTTAGCACGCCACTTGCCGCGCACTTTCAGTTGCGAAAGAAATCCGGTCCATCAACAAGCGAAGACGGAGAAGATGTCCCAGATGTTCCATATTCATCAGCGGTCGGAAGTTTGATGTACGCCATGATGTGTACGAGGCCAAATATCGCTCACGCAGTTGGCGTTGTAAGTCGATTTCTATCGAATCCCGGGAAGTCACATTGGGAGGCAGTGAAGTGGATCATGAGGTACCTGAGAGGAACTTCCAGATTGTGCCTAACATTTGGAAGTGGTAAATATTTTCTTACAGGCTATACGGATGCTGATATGGCCGGTGATCTCGACAGCGGAAAGTCAACGTCGGGATACATATTTACATTCTGAGGGGGAGCTATCTCATGGCAGTCAAAGTTACAAAAATGTGTTTCTTTATTAACTACTAAAGCAGAGTATGCTGCAGCAACGGAAGCTGCCAAGGAGATGCTCTTGTTGAAGAGATTCCTTCAGGAGTTGGGCATTCAACAGGAGGAGTACATAATATTTTACGACAGTCAAAGTGCTTTGGACTTGAGCAATAATACTATGTATCATTCGAGGACGAAACACATCGACGTTCGTTATCATTGGCTCAGACTGCTATTGAAGAAAAAGCGTTCAAGCTGCAGAAGATCCACACGGATAAGAATATTGCGGACATTTTGATGAATGTTATTCCCAAGGACAAGACAGAATTCTGCGTCGGGCAAGCCGGCATGGGCTAACGCTGAGGCGGTAGGAGATCTTTCGAGCAAATAATGAATGGGGCTGGAGGGGGACAATTGTTGACATCCAGCCACCCACCGCACACCAATATTGAAAAACATATAATAAAATATTTTATATATATATAAAATAATGAATGGTTTATATTGAAGAGCGACGCGGCGGATTCCTGACAATCCATTTCTAGCGGTCCAGAAGGGGTGAAGGCATCTATAAAGAGGCTGGGGATTCTTCAGTTATTATCATCACAAGCTCATTCGAGTTTTACTAAATAGAGAGAATTAGTTCGAGTGAATTGTGAGGTTATCAGTTCAGGTAGAAACTGATAGGGTCCCACATCCACAGAGATGTGTGAGGTAAACACGAGTGGTAAAAGTGATATAGTTAAAATTCGAGGGTTGTAATTTTATTATAGTAAAGATTTTGCTGACTCGGCCGTGGTTTTTCCCTCTTCGTTAACAGAGGGTTTTCCACGTTAAACTTCTGGTGTTCTTTCTTACCTTACGGTAATTTTTATTTTTACCGTGGTAGTTACTGTGCGAGTCCCACCAAATTTACCCTGTGGGTCCCACTTCTCCCATCGTCGTATCAAGCAAAACCGGGACCTGTTCTGCTGCGGGACCCACTGACCACCATTCCGAACACTCTCAAAGTGAATTTGTTCAACGACTTTTCTCGTTATAATATTGCCAGTAGACAATGACAATTTTGTTTTCCGAACTTCTTCCACAAAGTTAATTATTTATTGCTAGAAACAAGATTTGTAGAATCTTTGCGGATTATTTATTTATTCAATCAAACAAACACAAAAAGGTCAAACCTTTCCATCCCTGGAAACTCAATTGTTTTTTTTGTTGCAGTTTGTCAATTCATTACCTTACTTCAAATGGCCCACACATTCATAGATTCCACATGTAATAATGCATTACATATATACAAAATAATATATAGACGACGTTGATATAATTTACAAGGCTATTACTTTCTAATTTGGATTAATGTTAGTTAGATCAGTATCGATACTATAATAGTGTTCTTTCGATAAAATATTGGAAAATATTCCAAGTAAGCAGTCTGCTAAACTTTCCGACTTTTTTTTTGTCCAAGAATATGATTCGCGATCCAAAATCGTTTCATCATGGTAACTTATTTTCGCAATTGTCTAATACAATTACCCATAAACTGGCAATATTGTAATTTTTCCAAAGACGACATATATAAATATATATGTATATTTATCAAAGTAAGATTGATGGAAAAACTTGTCTTAAAATAAACAAGGTTACCACATAATTTCGATTAAGTTTAAGATTATCCATTCAACATATTCCAAATCCTCATATTCACATCATTTCAATACCTCAAAAATTCCCTCTATATAAAGAAACCCTTCGTCTTCCATACATACCCTATAAATTCAAAGTAATAAATTCATTTATCTTCTTCACATGAACACCTCCACACACCATGTGAGTGGGAAATCAAAGAGCAAAGTCATGGAAGAAGAATCTTCTGCTCTATCTTATGGTGAAAAAAAGCTGTCAGAAACACCTGAAGAGAGCAGCAGTTGGACTTATTACATTGAAGGGTTCATTTGCCAAGAAGAAGAAGAAGAAGAAGAAGAACGTCGTCGTCGTCGTAATAACATCTTCGACAATGATGATCATAACGGTGCTTCTTCTTCTCAACATGAGAGCCCTTCACTAATTTCTGATGCGTCTTCTTCTGCAATATTCAAGAAGTTGACCAGCGCAGATGATGATAATCTTCGAGGGTTTTCTTCTGGTAAAAGTATTAATATAAATAATATACATAACAATAAGGCTTTGCTTTATAAGCAAAGTAGTAGTTTTAAGAAGCAGAAAACCAAATTCATATCAACACCTTCGGAGAATAATAATGATTTGGAAGATACGGCTAGCTCCCCCGTCAGCAGTCCGAAGGTAAACGTAAATAATTGAATGTTACGTAATATTTTTTATTTTAAAACTTTTACTTGTTGTTTCTTCTTGTTTGTTTATGCGATTCAAATCTACAGGTTTCTTACATGAATCAGAATGAAATGGTGAAGATGGGCGTTTCAAAGGTAAATAGTTGAAGGAACGTTTACAAAATGAATTATTTTCTTCTTTTCACTATATATCCTTGCGTAGAATGTTTATATAGACTAAAAAACGTTACGTACATTGAGGTTATTTCGCTAGGATTTGTTGATTGAAATATCAACATCGTTTCAGGCGACAAGAAATATTTATGGAAAGAGTGGAGCACTCACTTGAAGATGATACAGGAATTAATGAGAAACACGCACATGAAGAAAAGGACTCGGTGTGTTTAATTTCATATGTCGTAATTAAATTTTTTCTCATCTTTTTCATTTTAGCTTATTTGTAATATAATTGATAATACTAGGAATTTTCATTTAAAATTAAGGAAAATGAGTTTCATTTTCCCTTTTTTATTTATGTTGTTCAAATGTTCCGTCTCCAAAGAACATGCAACTTTTTCGAAAAGATGGTACAAATTATGTAATTTATCTGTAAATTTTAGTTAATCCCGAATACATATATATCTTGATGAATCCAAAGTCTCATCTCTTTAATCTCCGAACATAAATGGTATGTTATGTAACAACCGATTTGAAGCATGTATATTCAACGAATGTACGTACGAAACAAGTTTGCCTTATCAATGAAATTATTTGAACTTCAATTTTCCTTAATTTATTGGAGTTGAAGAAACAAAAAACATATGAATAAAGTGCAAGTTATTTAATACTTAATTGTTATTCCAACATACATCAAGATAAGTAATAGTAGTAATATTGCACATATAGAAATGTTAGTTGCCCTTTGGTCATGCAGAGACATTTGCTGCAAAGGGTACAATAATAATCCCACTTTTTATCCAAGCTATCTTAAAAGCCAAATATATGCAACATTATAATATTATTATTATTATTATTATTATTATTATTATTATTATTATTACTATTATTATTTTTCTATGCCCAAATACGCCATACTGTATTTGGTAAACTAATCTTATTACAGCTAAGCTAAGCTACGATAAAGACAAGGCAATGATTAGTACAGCTCATTCTCTTGAAGAATCACCAGCAGCCAACAAACTTAACGCCATTACTTTCTCATATGATATTGCAACTACTGACTCAGAAATATTAAGATGATGCTCTCATCAAATGTGGCACTCTGCAGAGAACTGGCCATGGATATGCTTATAGACAATCATGCAATTTGAAAACTGAGCTGTAATTTCAAATGTATTGGGCACTGTTTAAATGATTTGCACCAGCCCAAATATTGCCGAAAAAACATTTTTTCGCTCGTGCGGTGGCCGATTTCGAAGAAGCATCGCCTGCCTACTTTTTCTCAGGAAGCTTCTCCAATAATTCTGGTATGATCTCAAAGATGTCGCCAACAAGTCCATAATCAGAAACCTGTATTTCAAAGAATTCGACACGTTTATTACAAAGTAATACGATGATATATTAACAAGAGGCTCCACGGGTTCACAGAAAAAAAAAAAGACATATAGAATGGAAAATAATGAACCGAGCGATAAATTAAACGGACTTGTATATGCTTGATTCAGGGATGCAAAGCAAAGAGTGTCAAAAATCCTATACCAACAATGTAAAGCATCCAATTGTTTAGATCCTCATCGATGTTATTGAGTTAAAAACTTAAAAGAATCCCATGCCCCGTAGAGTCAAGCAATGACAATTAACAGTTCAGGAAATGGAACTTACTTAGGCGATTTAGTTATTCCTTAGATGAAGTCATGAAACAAGCATGAGGAGAGTAAAAGAGAAGGAAATATTTCTATAGAACAAGACCTGAAAGATTGGTGCATCAGCATCCTTGTTAACAGAAACGATGACTTTCGAATCTCTCATGCCTGCCAAGTGTTGAATAGCTCCAGATACACCAAAAGCCATGTATAACTCAGGTGCAACGATTTTCCCCGTTTGGCCGACCTAATAATAGATCGACTCAGCAATTTTCTAACATTTATTTATTTTTTTTGAAAAATATAATCAAGGAAGAAAAAGAATTACACCTAACCTGAAGCTCATTAGGAACATATCCAGCGTCAACAGCGGCACGTGTAGCCCCAACTGCAACAGTTAAGTCGCCAATTTATTAATTTTCTTAAGGTCAGAAAATGATTCATAAGACTCGTGGAATATCATCAGTTTAGTTCGAAAACACAACAAAAAAACTAACTACAGACCAGCTCCTCCGAGTTTTTCAGCAAGTTTCTCTATCATTTTGAAATTCTCCGCACTTTTTAGAGCACGTCCGCCAGTAACCACTACACGTGCGTTTCCAAGATCTGGACGTTCGCTTTCTTGGGAGGAGACTCCTATGAATCTCGATCTTCCAACTGCATCATCTGCAACAACAGATTCAGATCATCTCCTTCCGCTTTAAACGTTCAAAAATGTGACGATGATTCAGATTGGTTTCCAACTTTTGAACAATATAAAGAATCTCGAATAACACAGTATAATTCCTTGATGTCAGTACCATTTATTAATGTAGACACTAACTTACTTCCATAGGTGCAAGAAGTAATTGCCAGTGATAAACTTGTGTCCCCAGGGAAAAGAGAGAGGTACCTTCATCTAAGGCTGAGAGATCAACTTTATCTATTGATTTAACGCTCGACTGTGAGCCAGCTTCTATTGGCCCTAAAGAAAAAGATGTAGCTCTAATGGTCAGCATACAAGGGTCTGCGCCAGTGTAGCGAACTGTGCTAAGAGCGTTGCCAGCATAAATTGGCCTGTTATAACAAAAATTTTTTAATGACCATAAGACGATCACTCCTTTATTTGCCTACCACTATGATGCATCCACAAGATAACTGTCCAAACAAATTGCTGAGGAATATCTTGATTTACGAAAAGCAGCCAAAACTACCTGACAAATTGATGAGATCCTTCAATTTTGGTCACATCAGTGATGGGAGAAACATCCAAAAGTGCTGCTGCACGAGGGAGAACATTCTTCCCAAAAGAACCTGATGCAGCAACTATATGAGAGTATTTACCTCCCTTCTGCATGATTTGGACTAACTTAGCACATGGTTCTGCTAATGAATATCTGAATTTGTCTGAATCCGCAACAAGGACCTAGATCACAAAATGTCAATGAATAAAAAATCAAAATCCAAGAGAAATCTGACAGATGAACTTAATATTGCATACTTCACAAAGATACCTTCGAAATTGAAGGATGGCTTGAAGCAGCATGAGATGCAGCTTCTTGTAATGAATCACCGGACCCAGCAAGCAGTAAAGATATAGAATTTTCGTCACCCAAATACTGAGCAGCCTCTACAGCACTCAAAGACGAAGCTTTAACACGGCCCCCCTCATGTTCGGCTAAAACCAATGTGCTAATCTGTGTACAGAGACAAAATTAGAAATCATAAATTGACAGTTTCATCTCATGAGACGTACTTAATATCGATTTCACGTCGAAAACTAAATCTCCAGTATGCTGTCCACGGTCAACATATTAATGACGTTCTAGTTTGAGTTGTATCCGAAGAATCCATGCCAGGTGACAATGTACAGAAACCTCACACCCCACCCACCCCCAAACATGTCAGCTAAAATTTGCTTACTATGGCTCGGTGGCTTACATATACAATATCAAACTTAACCATCCAAACATATATAAAGGAATAATTGAGCACCGACAGCTGAACTGAATCTACGAACAGAAGAAGATAAAAGCAAAAAACAACAAACATCTCTAGCAAGTTCAAAGAAGATCAATTGGTAAATGCGTCCGACAAAATCTTAATTTTACAGGGCAGTAAGAAGAAAACTCACCGATCGGAAACACGCTGTCACGCGAGTAGATAACGAGTGTTTGCGAATCGATCCTAGTACGACACAGATTGACATTTTTTTTCCTCTTGCTTGTTCCTCTTGTAATTTGATTTATTTTTTTAATTTTTTTCCTACTGGTTAATTCCATATTGGAAGAAAGAAAGTTGAAGGAAGCGGATAAAAACGGGGTCGTTGGCTTGCGGATTGACTGCCAGTTGCCACGTAAGGTTAGTAGGTAAGTTGCGTTTGCGTGATAAGCTTTGGGTACTTTTGGGTTTTAGTAGGGCCAATTTGAAACACATTGGGCTTAATATAATCCATTTTGGGCCTTCATTTTTTGGGTTTTCACTACTGCAATGACGTCTAAAATTTGATAAAATAGGAGTTGACTAAAAACCGGAGCCAAAAAAATAAAAAGCGAATGAAATTATCTCATCTCTCCCACAATCCATTTCACCGTTGATGTCCCAAATAATCATAGTCAATTTTCAATTATGTGTTTGATAGATTTTTTTTTATTTTATAATTATTTTATTCCATTTCCACCAAACCATCGTCCCTATTTCATTTACTTTATATGATAAAAATAAATTATACTTCCTCCTGTCCCACTTATTTCTTCTCATCTTTCTATTTCGGACGTCCCACGTAATTCTTCTCATTTCCATTTTTGGTAAAAAATTATTCCAATAATTAAACTAATTACACCATTTTTATTAAAAAAAGACTTCTTAATTTGCGCGCCACTAATAAGTTTTCTCTCTCCATACCTTAAAAGTTGAGTTAATTTCTCATTTCTTTTCTATTCTTGATCTGCGATTGACAACTTTTTGAAATTCGTTTATGTGCTTTGATTGCCATATTTGATCTGCGATTTGAAATGGGTTTCTACATTCGTTTATTTGCTTTGATTGCCATATTTGATTTCTTTATTTTATAGGCTATGCCGATTATTTCTGCTTTGGCCTCTATGTGTTGGGGAACCCCGGGTGTCGCAAGATCAAATCCAGGGCACATCGAAAGTTTAAAATTTTCTCGGGGATCCCCGCAAGGTTAGCCCCGGATCGTATGGCACATAATAGGGTATAGAAATTTACCCTCGTCGCGAAGATCCCAAGCTTTCACGAGCCGCACCGAAGAGAGTCCCAACCCCGAGACGTGCCACAGACTAAGATCCTTCTAAAGGATGGCTAGAGAGGGTATGAAATGATTTATATGAAATGATTTAGAGATGTGTGTGTGCGTGTGTTTGATTTTCTAAAAACTCAAACACTTGGGTTTTTCTCTCAAGGATTTAACCTTTTGTTCTCAATTCTCTCTGGAACTCAAAGTTAGAGTGAGAATAGACTTAGATTGATTGAGCTACGAAATTGCTCAAGTCATATTCATAAAAACCATTTTTTTCAACTATTGAAAATGACTCTAAATTAAATCATGTCCTAGATGACTTTCATCAAATGACTAGACTGTGTCCGATATGTCTCACATAAGAACAAGGAATGAATTGGATTTGATTTGGATCAAAATTGACCATAAAAGTGGTGGTCACGGCCTGCGACCGACAGCTTCACGGTCGTAAACAGAGCTTGGCCAAGCTTCAGCGTGGCGTCACGGCCGGCATCACGATCGTGACAGGCCTTCACACGGTCTCTTCCATAGGAGTCACGGCTGCCACTTGGTCACGACCTCTTGGACAAGGCGTCACATCAGTGACCAGGTCGGGCTGCGGCTTGTTCAGCCGCAGCTTGTGGTCACGGCCAGGTGATGTGGCCACCACGGTCGTGACCGTGTTCACGGCCTGCCACTAGGGTTGCAAACGAATCGAACTTTTTTGGTTCGATTCGCGATTCGATTCGAAATTTTAAGATTCGAATTCGAATATTTAGAATACGAATCCGAATAAGAATGTTATTTTGATTCGAGAAATATACGAATACGAATATGAAATCACAATATTCGATTCGAAAATTAATCGAATTAATCGATCCGAATAATATAACATAAAATATAGTATAATTAATATATATTCACTTATAATATATGATAACTCACTAAAACATTTAAAAATATTATGTTATAATTCAATATATGCTTAAATATAATTTACTATAATTCTATATATTTTAAATATAATATTGTTTATATTTTATTAAATAAAAAATGAAAGATGACTTTGAATACAAATATTTGATATTCGATTCGGATATTCGAGAAAGTATCGAATTCGAATAAGAATCGATTTTATGATTCGATTAAATATTCGAGTATTCGTATTCGATTGTCATCCGAATACGAATAGAATATTGCAGGATTCGACTCGATTCGATTCGTTTGCAACCCTACCTGCCACAGATCAGTCACGACTGTGACCTGTGGCTTGGGCGTGGCAAGCCCCAACTTGCGGTCACGGCCGCTTGTCACAGGCTTCCCACGGCCGTGACGAACATCTCACAGTCGTGACGAGCCATGCTCGTGGCCGTGAGCCCAGTCTTTCGGGCCATTCTCCGTCCTTTCGTTCCGAGAATCGAAGTGCATATAAATACAGTTTTTAAAACTCATATTTTGACAATTTGTTAACGTCACCAAGTCCGTTAAATAAATATACATCACTTATTTGTTTAACACTATCTCAGTGATCCTTTTAAGACCAACTCTCTTGGTTCGTCCCAACTCGGAAAGGGAGGAATCCAAGAATTTGGTAAGCACCTAGACAATCTCGTGGTACCGAATATATCCCGTGTTGAGAACCGACTAGAGATTGTCGTTGTACGTAGAGACCCTTAAAAAACCCAATCGAGTGAGAGTCATCGTTACGTCAACCTCACTAACTCGACTCTATGACTGATTGGTGACTGAAGAAATTACTAAACTGCACTACATGTCCCACGTAAGTCGTTTATTGCTCTGGCCAAAGGCTTTGTAATTTCTCATCCCCGAATACGTATAGGACATATATGTTGATTACTAACGTGACTGTGAATCCCTCTGTCAATGCCAGGCAGTTTCCCTTCGTTGTCAAGATCGCATGTCATCGCTGACCCATGTTCAACCCCGAACAATGCCGAAGTCAACTTCGTCAATGACCATTTGGTGTAAGGTCCACATACACTACTATAGTCAATCGATCGATCATTGACGTTTCCAGAGTAATAGGTCATATGACATCGATTACAAGTCGTGTCCAAATATAAGTTAATAACCGATTCAACTTATTATCAATGACGACCTCTCACTTTCCACTGAATTTTTGGCACAACCATTTAGGAGTCATCAACATATACGTCGTGATCGGCATTCAGTCACCCAACGAAGTCTAAGACTTATGGATGTATTTAATATCCGATAATAATAGCTCACCGATGCCCCTTCTCTCATCCCATGAGAATCGGTGACTAAACTCGCGATATATGAGTTTTATTTATTTACCGTCTAACCAGATGCCAAGTAAGAACTGATGGTAAATAAATAATACGCATATCAAGGAATAAATCGTAAAAACATATATTCCATAAATAAGTATTCCGATACAATATTCTTATACACAACAAATAATACATCGACTAAATACGTACTTTACTCATTCATCCTCGAATGGCATTCCGATGGTACATCCCTAACATTATGATATGTATATGGTGTTCTTGACCGATTTACCCCCTTTCTTAAACAATGAAATATTTAGATAGCAATCTTGTTTGGTGAAAGTGTGGTGGTCTTGTTTACGTTGTTGTGATTGTATCAAATTGCTTGTATAATTTATGTTGTTTACTTATTTTGCTAATGTGTAAATATTTTTATTGAAATATTGTTGAATGAATTCGAAAATACTGGAGCTTGTGCTCTTCGTGATTGCTCATGCAATAAACGAGATTGGGAGTATTTTTATTTTTCATGCACTCCCATTGAAGACATGGAAAGGAAATTTGTTACAGCTTATTAGGACAAATGCCAAAGCAAGTTGAGTATCTAAAGGGTCTAATAACTGATTATAATAGGTATGCACTAGAGCTGATGATAATAGTATGCACTAGAGAATTTGAGGATGAGTAAAGATGCTTTTAGGAGGTTGTGTTTTCTCCTTGAGCATTTTTCGGGGTTAAAGGCTTCAAGATACGTAGATGTAGGGGTGAGATCGGGTCGGGTGCCCGACATTTGCGGGTATCAAAATTGAAACCCGACCCCGACCCGACGAAAATCGGGTTCGGGTTTTACCTTTTTTTTTTTAATTCATTGATTGAATTATTTAAATAAAAAATACTTAAATTAAGACATCGCCGAACAATAGAGGAACAGCAAGAACGAAGCCTACAGCCACTCAACACGATCCCAACACCCACTGCCAAGGTGGAAAGAAATCCGAGGCTGAGGTGAAATTCTAAAGAAAACACGAATTTCTGAAAATATTCTTTAAAAAGCAGTTTGAAGCTCATAGCAGAGAGGGGGGTTAGGGTAATCCTACACAGTCAGCTATGGAAGAATCTAAGAGGGAGATTAAGCGATTGAGTTACGGCGTGGAAGAGAATCTTGAGGAGAAACCGGATGAGACGAACGAAGCCATCAAAGTGCTGAGGGATCAGCTGAAGGACGTTCGTCTTCAGACCTGAATTCGCTGAAATCTGCTGTTTTTGAACTTGAAAATGCTAAGAACTTCCAGGAAATCGCCGAGGAGGAAGCTTCACTGAGGAGCTCAGTTGATGTGCTCAGATCACGGTTGGAGGAAACTGAGAAGGAAAGGAACGTGTAGAATAAAGCTGAAATGTGTTCAGACATGTATATATTAATATATATTTTTTATGTTACTAACATATGGTCGGGTTTTTTCGGGTACACGATCGGGTTTTTCGGGTAGCATATTGCTACCCGAAACTCGACCCGACATAACCCGATACCCGATGAAACCCGATTTTTTAACCCCGATCGGGTACCCGAAACCTGACCCCGATTGCCCACCCCTACGTAGATGTTCCAGAAAAGGTAACCATCTGTATTTTAGTAGTAATTGTTTTTTGTATAGAATTATTTTGGAGCATTGGATGAGACAGATATTAGTGTTCGAGTTAGGGAGAATCAGAAAGCACGATACAACAATCGCCAAGGTTCAATCGCAACAATTGTATTTGGAGTTTGCGATCAGAATATGAACATCATTTACATCTTAGCTGGATGAGAAGGATCCGCTGCAGATAGTAGGGTGTTGTGTGATGCAGTTTGTAGAGAGAATGGTTGTCGTGTGAGCAAAGGTAAATATTTTTCAAAATCGCATTATTTTGGTGTGCGCTCTCCTGCATAATTTTCTACATCGAGCAATGTGTGTTGACCCATTGAAAGAGCTCATTCCAGAGGAGTATCACAACTCCAACGGTGATGGTAATGATACAAATAAGTATATTTCAGAAATTGAGAATACAGAAGAATGGTCATTGTGGAGAGATGAATTAGCTACACCAATGTACAATTAGTGGAGAAGTAGAATTGGCTAGTTAGGTTATTAATGTGTGTGCATAGGAACATTGAATTTGTTTACTTTGATGAAATGTTATTCTAACTCTTTTAATTGTTTGGTTGTTATTACATGTTAAGTTTTACGTATATGTTAAGTTTTAATAAAGAGTATGTAATATCCGTAAAATTTATACGAGATTACTTCAATAATATTCGAAATGTACGGATCGAATTTCGAACAAGAAACGATTTCTTTTCGAAACGAGCCCAAAATTTACAATTGGGCCCGAAAAATTTAAATGGACCAAAAATTTATTTATGGGCCAAATGAAGAAAATAATGACCCAAAATAAAAGGTTTGGAGTTGGGTCCTTTAATAAAATTTAATTGGGCCAAAAATAAGAAGTGAAAGCCCAAATAAATAAATAAATAAAAAAATATATAATAATAATAGATAAATAAAATAAAGGACATCAAAACGAAAATGAGAGAGAGGGAATTAATAAAGTTGGTTGGTATAATAATAATAAAAAAATTCTTACCGATTAATGCAACTAATACAACCTCATTGGTTACATAAGGACAAGATAAGGACCCCTAATACACCTCATTGCTTTAGGACAAATTTACAACCCATAAGATAAAGAAAAAGAGAGGAAGGCCACGTTGGGGAGAGCTCATCATCATCTATCACCATTACATAATTTATGGAATAAAACAAAGGCTCCTCAACTAATACACCTCATTTGGTGCATGAAGACAAGAATGATAATCAATAAGTAAAAGAAAGAAATAGAGAGGAAGGGAGGAAGAGTAACCGAGAGGGAGAGGGAAAAAAGGAAAGAAAGAGAAAAGAAAGAAAAAAAGAGGAAGAAGAGAAGGAAAGAAAAGGAGAAGCTCACGGACGAGGAGGAGCTCGGGATCGAAGGGTCGGGATTAAACACTCGTAACGCAACTTTCTACGGATTAAGGTAGGTGAAGATCACCTACGTACGTAAACGATATTAGGATTCGTGAATATTACATGCTTACATAATCGTGATTAAATTCTTCGTGCCTACGTGGTAGTGATAATTTACTTGCATGAATTTTGTGTTTTATGCTCATATGTATGTGTGTGTGTGTATATATATATATTTCGGTTAGCTTAGGGAGGATGAATACTTGAAAATAGGGTTAGAAGACTTTGAATTAAGAGGATAGGGCAAAAATTTGAATATACTAAATTTAATGAATATACTTTGAATTGTGAAATTTTTCGGGAGTTTAGAGAATTTAATGAATATACTAAATTTCGGCTAGGTTAAATTGGAATTTTTCAGAAGTTTTGGAGCTATTAAATTTCGGCTAAGGGTTGAATTGAATTTTTGGGGATTTTGGGGGCTAAATAAATATATGAAAATTCGGCTAGGATCAAATTGGTACTTTCCAAAAGTTTTGGATGCTAGATGAATATATTAAAACTCGGCTAGGATCCAGTTGAAAACTTTCAAAAGTTTTTGGTAGCTAAATAAATCGATTAAAATTCGGTAAGGACCAAATTGGAATTTTTTTTTCAAGAATTTTGAGTACTAAATAATTACGTAGAATTTCGGCTAGGGTAAAAATAACATTTTCAAAAACTTTTGGGTTTAAATAAATATCACTAAATTCGGTTGGGGTCAAAATAAATATTTAGAAATGTTTGGGCTTAAATAAATAATCAATAAGATCGGTTGGGGTTAATACTAAATTTTTAGAAACTCTCGGATTAAAAATAAATATTCTAAAAATTTGGTTGGGGTGAATTGTATAAAGATCGAAAGTTTATGAAATTAAATAAATAATAAATTTTGGTTAGGGATCTATATGATTTCAGAATTCCCGAGGAAACTAGATAAATATTATTATTATGTCAATTGGGGCCTTTGCGCAATTCTTCTGAAATTCTGAGGTATTAAATAAATACTAAATATTTCGGTCGGGGTTTAATTATAAAATTTCGGAAAAAATTTCCAAGTACCAAATAAATATTAAGTATCTCGGCTAGGGTTAAATGGAGAATTTTCAAAAGTCTTGGGGCTAAATAATTATTAAAAATATTCGGCTGGGGTTAATTGTAAATTTTCAAAGGTTTCGGAGCAAAAATTATAATTTCTGAAAATTTGATATGGAGCTGAAAATAATTTTAAATTTGGGAAAGATTGATATTTTTGGAACTTAAACTAAAGCTGGTGTTGGGATGAAATCAGAGTCGTGAGGTAGAAAGAATTAAACTTAGAACTTTTAATATAAGATCGAGAGAGAGTTCGGTGGTTACGGTTTCGGGCCGATTAAAAATCGGAACGCGGGCTTTTAGCCCGAATTATTTGTTGAGTGTTGATTCTTGGAATCGGGCCGAGCTGATACCTCGGGCCGATATGTAATATAGAAATGTGGAAAGGATATGTTATATGTTGCATTTTATTGGCACGGCATTTGCATACACGTGTTACGAGGGGGAGTACGGAGTCATGAGAGTATTGTACGGAGAAGTGAGTGAGAGATGGTTTATGAATGAGAAATGATAGATGAGTTGTATGAGTGAGGTAGGACTAAGGAGCACTTTATATGGAGGGAGTGGGGCCTCCCGAGCTACTGACCCCTTGTGGGGAGTGGGGCCTCCCGAGCTACTGACCCCTTGTGGGGAGTGGGGCCTCCCGAGCTACGGACCCCTGCGCGCGTGTTGCCTTTAGCACCTAAGCCTCGGGCCCTGATGTGATGTGATGAATGAGATATGAGAAAAGAGTCGAGGTGTATTTTGTGAGTTATGTCGGGATTGGGGTGTGAGAGCATTTGCATTGCATGTTTTCATCTACTGAGCAAAAGCTCAGGGTTTACGTATGTAGGTGAGACGGGATGATGGCGGTGACTCCACAGACTTTGAGTGCGGGACAGTACATGGAACGAGACCTGTGGAGTATTTTCAGTCATGTTTCGGGCTTCGGTCTAATACAATAATGTTTGTGTTGTAAACATTTTTTATTTACGGGTTTAGACTTTTGGGCTTCGGCCCAGTACTTGAATATTATTATGTAATAAAAAGTTTTTATTAAATGGGCTTTCCGCTGCATACGCTGCGTAAAACCCGCCAAAATACGTATTTAAGAAGTAGGATCGTTACAGAGTATATTCTTGATGATCTATGGAAAGAATACTCTTGTTAGGCAAAGTCTTTAGTGCTTGTCTGGTGTTTTCTTGAAGAATAGGTTTTACACTTGCAAAGACGAAAACAA
>JAPQWV010005292.1:0-20773 GCA_027422505.1 Craterostigma plantagineum | reverse complement strand
TTTTTTATTGTGATAAGAAATAAAAATTATGATTTTCAAAAGAAAATAAAAAAATATAAGAAAAATAAATTTTAAAAAACGGATGCGGATATCCGGTGTAAATATCCGAATAAACCGGATATTCGATTTCCGGATATCCGATTAAACCGGGCGGATACGATACCATTTTTCGATATCCGAAATCCGGATATCCGAATTTCGGATATCCGAAACACCGGATATCCGGTTTTGCTCACCCCTAGTAGCGACTATCTCGTGATATATCAATCAAGGAACACTCCTTACTTTTTCCAGTTGTAGCAGTCCCTCTTTAATAATGCGATTTTGATAGTTCGCTAGTTTTCCTCTTACATCAATCACCACGCACGGTTATTAGACCAAAAGTCTTTTCTACCTCTCTGCCCTATAAATTCCACAACCTCGTGCATTGTTTTCTTTTCTCTTCAAAGCACGACGACACTATTATTATTATTATGAAACCCTAGGTAGCTAGCTACTTCTCTTCAAAGCCACATCACATCACATGAATATCAACCTGCATTTCTCGTTCTTTAATCTTTTCTTTTATTTCTAATTGAAAGAACACGCCATAGTGATTTTTAGAAGTTAAGATTATATTTACTATATAAACAACATGGACCCATCGTTTTTTCACCAATAATCCACCTCAAAACGAGCCCACAAACTCCGAGACCTCCACCTTCTCCGCCCCTACTACGTCTCCGCCTCAAAAACCACCGCCGCCGCCGCCACGTCATCATCTTCCGGTACGAAAATCAGAAACGCCGAGATTGGAACACCTTCAATCAGTATCTCAGAACCATCGACCTCCTCTCGCCCTCCACCGCTGCAGCGGGGCACACGTCCTCGAATTTCTAAGGTAAAACCCTAAGTTGGGCTTCAATCCCGATTATTGGGAACTACTACTAGTAAATAATAAATATTGCCATCTCAAAGACTACAGTCGTCGTCGTGAATATGAATAATGTGATGTGAAAGTTAAAGATACCTGTTAATGATGAACCGAAAAACTACAAACTATATGTTGTTAATAGCCCTTCATTTATTGTCCATGAAAAACGTGTTAATGGTTCGGTGGTTGTTTTCAAGATTGATTAATTACTCAAGTTGAGAATATTATTACCTCGTACACAAACATTACATACAATGCATGTGGTTTGGGTTTTATTATTACAAAACAGGTACCTTGACCAGTTCGGAAAGACCAAAGTGCACAGCCCGGTCTGCCCGTTCTACGGAAACCCTAACCCGCCCGCCCCGTGTCCCTGCCCGCTCCGACAGGCCTGGGGCAGCCTCGACGCTCTTGTGGGCGGCTAAGGGCAGCGTTCGAAGAGAATGGAGGAAAACCCGAGATAAACCTTTTGGTGCTCGGGCCATTAGGCTTTACTTGCGAGAGGTTCGTGACGTGCAAAGTAAGGCTCGAGGCGTCAGCTATGAGAAGAAGAAGAGGAAGCGTCCGGCGGAGGGGACGGAGGCTCACGCGGCGGGAGAGGAGGCTGACCAGGGCGATGATCAGCAGCCCGAATCATCTCCAAGTGAAGGGTAGACGACGTCGTATTATTATTCATGCTTTTATTTATTATGATTGTGGGTTGTTTTCGTTTTGCTTTTCTCGGAGTTCTAATTCAGGAATAATGATTGATGTGATCGGCTGGTGTTAGACTATGTTTATCCATGACCTTCACAACCGGTGAGAATAAAATATTATTTCTCTCTCCTCCACATTCACAACCTACACCTCAACAATTTTCATACTTTATCAACAACCCAACACAACCTATCATATTTATATTTTATAATTATTTTTAGTAGTAATTGAATGTTTTAATAGATTATATTTATGATATAAAAATTTAGATACTTTGTCAATGTATATAGAAAAATAATATGAATTATGATAGATTATATAATGTAATAGAAAAATAGATAATTGAAATTGTGACTCAAAATGTAGCAATATTAGTCTCTATTTGTAGAGAAAAAATCATACATTTTGGTAAAAAAATTAAAATGAAATTTTAATAGATAATTAAATGTATCATAAAATCTAAAAATCACAAAATAGTTTTGAAAACTGTGCACAACCGGTTGGTGAACCAGGTTGGTCACCAACCGGGTTGTGGGTGTTGTGGGAAATATTTACTTGTTTGATTTATTTATTAATTATATTGCACGACCGGTTGTCCGGGTCACTGATAAACATAGTCTAATAACATCCATTTGCTTGTCGACGGTTATGAAAAACTTTATATATTGTAGTATAACGTGAGACTTAAAACAGAGGGCTTTTTCAGCTCACCTAACTCCTAAGCCCGATTATCATAGTGTACGGTGTGAAAATCGGATCATTCAGTAGACGTTAATGCTCGCATTTTTGTATCAAATAGTATCATTGCTTAATTCTCAAGGGACCTTGCAGACATCAAGAATTATCATGTCAACAAACAACTTAACTTCATGTTTAAATCTATGGGACGAAGTAGTGGAATAGGAGCAGATTCAACTCCGTTCGGATAAAAAGGGGACCGTGTTGCAGACGAAACTCTTTAAAGAACAAAAAGCAAAGAAACAAGAGCTTCTTCATTCGGCATTATCAGATGTTATTTGAATCTCCGAAGAAAGTGGGGGACAAGCTTAAGGATTAGTTTGAAAGCATGAAAGAGTGGAATCAATCAACTATTAACCTGGAGAGAGAGAAATCAATCAGACTATTAACCTTGAAAAGTACTTTGAGCTTAAACATGAAAGATGGTGAAAATGTGAAAAAATATTATCTAAGTTTCTTGATATAGTAGATAAAATTAGAGATATTGCAGATGATAAAGTCATAGAAAAATAACGGTAACTCTTCCTCAAAAATTCGAAATCAATGTGCCTGCCGATAGAAGAGCGTGTGATATCAAAACGATAATTTTTGAATTATAATATCACGTAATCTAGTTCTGACGAAGACGAAACTTATTATTGTGTTTTTAATATATATTTGCTCAAGTTTGCAGATAGAGGTGTTCCTTGGATTGTTCAGCCCGGAATTTAAAATTTTGGTTCGATTTTTCAGTTTTACTGATACCTGATTCGATATCGAACCACTATAACTTGGATAGGCCTGATTGTCATATTACGGTGCTGAGGTTTCGATTCAATTTTTCGTTATAGTCATAATTCAATATAAAATTAGTAATGTCCAATGGAATACAAGAACTATTTTGGCCATGAAAAATTAGGTTTAGACTCGCTGAGTTGTCTGTGTTTTGAATACAAGAACTAATTTGGCCATGAAAAAACTAGGTTTAGACTCGCTGAGTATGTCTGTGTTTTCAAATTTGGCATTTGAAAAAAAAAAGGCTAAATTCCCTTCAGTCTCTTTTTACGTTTGAAAATTCATCTTAAATACTCCTCAAATTATTTCTTACTGTTCAATACCGATCTATGTGAATTTCTTCATGTTCAGTACATTTTCAACGTTGAAAGAAGAAATAACCTTGCTTTCACATGTTAAAAAAAGCTGACGGATTATTATTGAATGGATTATACCAACAAAACTCGTTAAATTAACTCGTTATACCAGAAATTGTTGAAGTTATACCAACTGTTTCCTTTATTATACCAAGTCAAACACAAGAGTATTTAGCAAGCAATAAATAAAGTTTTTTTTTATACCAACAACTGGATACTAACTGTTATCATTATTATACCAACAGAATTGAATAATAACCATATGTTATCATTATTATACCAACACTTGGTTTGTTCGATTTTGTTGGTATAATAATGATACCAGTTGGTATAATACTCATTATATTGGTATAATAACGACAAAAGTTGGTATATGTCCTTTTGTTGTGATTTTATTATTGTCCATTCAATGTTTCGGGTAGTGAACACACAACTATTCACAGATGAATACTGAACAGAAGGAAATAATTCGAGTGGTGTTGAACAGGAAGTTTAACCTTCCAAGGGTACTGAAAGGGAATTTACCAAAAACTATAAAATGATTTTTATATTTTGTTATTTTATGGAAGTAGTATGTAGGTCAACAAAAAACCTACGATTTTATTGCGAAAAATTCAGCTTTCCCTGGCACATAAAAACAAAAAAGTGAAGTTGCATGCATTAAGAGAAGCTAAAGTAAGTAATCAAAGGAGCCACCTATCAACGACGAACCTACGTTGGGGCTTGGGGGGTCTCGCGGCCCCTAGCCCCAACGTTTGTAGTAATATATGTTGAAATAATCTTGAGCATATCCATCACATTGGCCAATGCTTATAAGATCTATCATAAATTCTTCTTGTTTATATAGCTGTGGGTTCGATTCTAGTAAGGAGCTATTTTTATTTCTTTTAGAAAGCATTGGTCTAGGCTGTGTTGCGCTGCCCCATTAGTCTTAGAGTTGGCTTCATTGTACTGCCCCTCCGGGCTTGGAATTCTAGGTCCGTCTCTGCCAGCCATGAATTACACATTCACAACCACCAATGAGATGTTTTAGAGAAGATGCAAATGCAACAATCCTCACAAAAATGTCTAAGTATAATAATCCGTTGTGATTATCGTGCTAAGACCATCTCCAACCATATTGCAAAACGCAAAAACTATCCTAACTTCATTCCAACAAAATCCAAAAACCAACGCAAAATGAACTTTCTCTCTCATCCACTAAACGCATAGATGCAATTGAACGCATATTATGCATTCTATATTTAGTAATTTCATTTAATGTCCTTTATTTGTTTAAATAATTAAAGTATCCTTATAAATAAATTAAAATATATAAAAAAAAGTACTTAGAAGTCTTTTAAATTATAAAATTTACCAACAACATTTTTTATTTATTTAGTCTAATATGTTATTAAATATAATTTTTTTGAAGTTATAAAATATGTGGGCAGTATTGGAAAATTGTAAAAGTTGGTCTAGAAGTAATATTCAAAAATAGTCCTTTGAGTTTGAGAATGAGTTTATCGGTTGGAAAATAATTACTGCATTTTGCGTTTGAGAATGAGTTTGAGTTTGCGATTGAGTTTGTCGGTTGGAGATGCTCTAACGTGGGACCTAATCTCCTGTCCCAACTTTTATCCCACAATTTGTGCCATGTTTTTATATATACAAATAAAATTTTATTTATAAATATTGAAAATATTAGATATGTATATCAATATGATCGTAACGAAATTAATAATAAATTAGATATGTTTATTTGATTATATCGTATAAATTTAATGAAACAAATTAAGATTTAAAATTTTGTGGAATATGTAGTAGAAAATTACAAATTAAAATAAAACGAAGGGAGGAAATGAACCCTGAATTGGACACTTGTCAGAATCCGTGACGTGCGACAAAAAATGGGAAAAAGAGTGGGACAGTGAACCCTCTAACGTCATTGCAATTCAAAATGATTAAGCCATGCAACCATCAATAAGATGCTATAGAGAAGATGCAAATGCAACAAACACCACCAAAATATGCAAGCATAATAATCCAAAACATCCATGGTCAGAAGATGAAATCCAAGTTTTTAGCATATCACAAAACAACAGTTGGTGAAAATCCAAATGTAACACAAACAATATTTCTTCGCATTCATCTGTCCAAATACCCACAGATCAATAAGAATCTCTCCTCTTTCCAATCAATGTATAAGCTCTACCCTGAGGAAGAGCATCACCATTACACAGCTGCACCCTCCACTTTACCACCATTTTCACTTTGCTCCCTCCCTTCATCCCCGCTACTATTATTACCCCGAGAAGTATCCGTCTGATCACCGCCGTTTTGATGAGCATCCCCCTTACTCGCACCCAATCGACGGGTCGACCCGTTATTACCCACCACTCCTCGACCCGTTTCTCCAAGTCCTCGAGGCACCGTAGTTCACGCTCTGACCACCGTACACGACCCACCATAGCCCATACTCTGACTATTACCCCAACCATTACTCGAATAAGCATTGCTATTCGGATAAAGCCAAGATTATCACCGTAACCACCGATCCCATAACCGCAGTAAGCATTATATCCGAGCCCATTACCACCTCCTCCTAGATAACCATAGCCAAAGCTCCCATACCCCGAGTAAGGGTTCATCAGATGCCAGAGCTGCATGAGCCTGTCATTATTACCAAACTGCCCTCCAAGTATTCTGTTGTTGATGTTGCCGTTGTAATAATAACGCTGTTGTAATAATAGTCTCTGAAGCCTCCCGGGGGCCCCACCCCGAGCATGGAGTCCTTTGGGAGCGCCCTTTTGACTTCGACGAGCTTGGAGTTGAGCTCGTGGAAGGTCTTGTGGAGGACTCGATCGACCGATTCTTCGGCGGCGAAGGTGATGAAACCGAACCCGCGCGGGCGGCCAGTGTGGGAGTCGTACATTATGACGACGTCGGTCACTTCTCCGAATTCCCGAAAGTACTCCTTGAATTGGTCCTCGGTTAGGGTCGAGGGAGGCCTCCCACGAATATTTTCTTTGTTTTGAGATTGTCCGACGAGCCGAGGGCGGCTAAGTTGTTGTTGTTGGTTAGGCCGTTGGCGGTGATCCCTGCTGACTTTTGTTGTTCTCTTGACATTGCTTTCTTGGCTTCAACCTTTGCAATAATTTGGACCACAAGAAAAATATATTAAATTAATCTTCGTATATATTGCACACTTCGATGCAGACAGAGCATATGTACTGTCATGTAATGAGAGTAGAAACAAAACTCAACTCCAGACATATATATGCATTATGACAACATAAATGACCTAAAATCTGTCCTAAAAAGCAAACAACTCGGTCAAAATAGTGCACGGTGTGGGACTAATTTTCCATCCTTGGCCCGCGCCAATCGACAATAACAACCCTAAGCATGAAAATAAATCAGATCACACACTCATTACTCCACCACCCAACTAAAGACTAAGCCATAGAAAAAATAAATAAATTATCACCATAACTCCAAAAAGAAAATTGAGATCCAATCGCATTAATTACTAATCACCCTCAAGGGCCCAACATCAATTCACAAAGTATGCACGCTCATGCACAAACCATGCATATCCATTATTCCTATTCGATGGGATCAGAATAAATGGGCAAACAAATAAATACAAAATCAAGATTTATTTTTTTTTTTATGTAACATACCGTACGCCCGTCGATGACGTGAGTCTCCCCAAGAACGTTGGCCAAAACACTCGGATCGGCGAAGACCACAAATCACAAACCGCGTGGACGCGATGTGGCGCGATCGCGCATGATGACGACGTGCGAAACGTCTCCATAACGGGCAAAATGGTCTTGAGAGATTCCTCCGTCGTTTCCCAGCCGATGCCACCGATGAAGATCTTCCCTCGTCGGAAGACGGATCCATTTCGTAATGGCAAAAAAAATGTAATTTTTTTTCTCCACCTCTTTGTTATTATGTGAGTATGTATGTATTATGTATAGAGAGAAATATATACAGAGAGAGTTATTAATTAATGTCTATCTATTATTGTGCTGATCTTCTTTTGTATTTGCACAATTTTTTTTTGTAAAGCTACTACATATTCGTGGGCCGGTTGCTTGGAAATTTATGTACGTACGGCCCCGAAACGTAATGGGCCGTGCGTAATGTTGTTTGTGAATTTACGCTATGTTGACGACATTATTCTACTTGTATATACGTTCGAATAAATGAGACGCGTGTAATTACGTATTCCGTACTAATTTTGTAATGTTTTAATCTCCTTATTATGTAACCCATTCGAATAGGCAAGAATGTCGTCGCTAATTAAGTAATTTTGTATGTCGATCGAAAATGAAATAACAACCATATTCACACACATATATATATATATATATATATAATTTAGTTTTTTAACTGTTAATATGAAGTTCTAAACACTTTTAGATGACAAATCAGTCAAGAACAGGTATTAGTATGCACTCATCATGAAGGAAATTAGCCATAATCGTGAAGGGGCTCATTATTTTTTAAAGCCGCCTTATATTTTCGACAAAAACGGATTTATATGATATTATGGGGTGGGATGGATAGTCACGTGAAAAGAAATAGCTAGCGATTTGTATCAAACTTGAAGGAAGCTGTATACGTAATCATCCCATGCAAATTTGTTCGAGACAAACATGAAGCTGAGAAAGATACCACGTCGTTTGTAATAGAGGTTTTCCAACTCCTTGATGAGTATAATGCAAATAAGTTCTTTTCGTTGGTGATAAAATATATTGAAAAAAAATACGCCTCTTGCATCGATTAGTGCGGACAATTAGCATGTACAACAAACTTTCAATCTTGGACATAAATCTGCTTAATATCGCAGAAATTTTATCCCTAAAAACGTCCAACATGAAGAGAGAGAGAAGGAGCTGAACTGAAAGACTAAATAATATAGCATAGCAGTAACAAAACTAATTATTTTTTGTCAGGTTTTCTCTATTTATATTTTCACTTATCCCATAAGTTTCAATTCAGTCCTTCCTTTATATTTCTTAAACTTTTCTTCACCTTCACTTTTACTTCTTTGACTTCGCACTCCATTCACTTAATCTTTTTTCTTCGTATTTTGTCGTGCTCCCTTTAACACCCCTCCTCACGATAGGTGGGGCGAAGGACATCTACCATTCCAAGTCTTCTCTCTAAATTCTCATGAGCTTCCTTTCCAAGAGACTTGTGAACATATATGCATTTGAAGCTTAGTAGACAGAAAATCAGTTTGATGATTCCTTTTGAATACAATCTCTAATCACGTGGCAATCAATCTCTTTATTCGTTCATTAAACTAGGGTAAAAGCAATTTGTATGGCAACCTTATTATCACATACACAAATTCACAGAAATCAGCAATATTCTTACCCAAATCTTTTAGCAAACCTCATAACCAATTACATCACAGCAGGTTTGAGCCATCGCCTTGTATTCTGCTTTGCATGATGATTTGGATATTGTATTTTATTCTTACTTCTCCAGGAAATTAGTGAGTTTCCTCGTAAGATTCTGGACAGCTCATAATCTACCCAGTCAGAGTCGCAAAATGCATCTAAGCAGTAGACAGAATTCTTAGAACACATAATAACGCATCCAAGTGATTGTTTTAGATATCTTTAAATCCTAAATGCACATGTACGGTGATTTCATTGGAGCATGCATGAACTGCCTCAAAGTTTGTACAGCAAAACTGATTTTCGGCGTTGTATTACACAAGTAGATCAGTTTCCCATCAATCTTTGATAATCAATAATATTTTCTAAGGCTTGATCAGATTCAACAATGGGTATGAATTTGATATTCCTTTCTATAGGAGTACGTTTAGGTTTAGAATCCAACATTCCATATTTTTCTAATAATTCCAGAGTATACTTTCTTTGATGAGAACTATGCCATCTACATTTGTTATTGCTTATGCCCAAAAAATACTTGATTTCACCATGATCCTTAATGCCAAAAAATACTTGATTTCACCACAATTGATTTCACCACGATCCTCAAGGGTTCAATTTCAGCAAGTGCACTACCAGTCACCAAAATGTCATCCACATATACAATTACATAAATGCGTTCAGAATTTTCAGATTTATATAACAAAGAGTAATAATGATACTTTGAATGAAATTACTCTTTTTAAGAACACTAGCCAATTTATCATTCCATTGCCTAGGTGCTTGCTTTAAACGTACAGAGACTTCTTAAGCCTACACACTCTTTTGTGAATTCTATTGAAGTACCCTTCAGGCAGTGACATGTAACTTCTTCTAATTCCCCATGTAAAAAGCCATCGTTTACGTCAAGTTGAAACACAATCCAAACTATAACAGCCACTGTAATTACTAACCTAACAGTCACCATTTTTTGCTCCAGGCGCAGATGTTTCATAAATATATCCCCTCCTTTTGATTATATCCCTGGCTTCTGTTAGGCCGATTTGATCACTCTTCTTGAAATCATTTTCCTTTTCGGAAAGTTTTTCTTCTAGATATCTTATCCTAGTCTCATGTCTAAGGATGTATCCTGAGCTTGTTCTAGAAACGAGTTTAACTTAGCCTTTTCTACTAGTTCGGCTCGCAAGACCTTTTCATTGTTCGCTAACCTAGTTTCTAGTTTTCTTAATGATTGGTTTTCACTAGATATAGATGTTAGTCTATCTTGAAGAATTGAAATCTCTAAATATAGATCAGAGTAAGAATCGTGTACCTCAGTTCCAGAAGATGAGTCAGTTGGGAGAGTAGCTGCAGTGGTATGTGCTTCATCTTCAGAGTCAGCTTCGACATTTGCCATGGGGCGCAGACCAACACACGCGGCGCAAGGGTCTCTGTGCGGGGAATTTCTGAGATTTGATATCTCCTCTAAAAGTTTTTCCTTCTCCGCTCGAAAGCCTACTCTTTCCGATTCCAAGGTTGCGTTTAATTTGAAATTTTTACTGGCAACCTCCGGAATTTCCAACCCACGAGATGGGTCTATTACATGTAAATCGTTTTGCTCGTCAAGCGCCGGAAAAGAATTTTGGTCGACTAGCTTCGCAATAATTGTCTCTAAAGAGATAGATCTAGTATACCATTTATTGAGGTATTTAAAAATAATCTCATATTGTTGAGATTGGTTGAGCGGCAACATTCCACTCAGTTGCTATGAGTCTAGATGATTTAGCTCAAGTAATTCATGCTTTAATTCCTTAATTTCTTTAGCTTGTTCATTCGCTTTCTGTTCCCAATGATACGGCATATTGAAAGTGGATATTGAAAGTTCAGTTCTATAATTATTTTGGTTGGATATGGATCTTAATCGTGTTGATCAGCTAAACCTTAGACTCAAAGAATGTAAATAATGTTAGAAGAAATATTAGAAGATCACAATTTAAATTATTATTATTAATAAAAGATGTGCAGTTTTTGAGAATATTTGCGAATTTCTGTCTGTTCTTATGTGATTTATTTTTGGATGTCTTCGAAATATTTTCTCGAGAAATAGGCACTGATGAGAATTGGAATTAAGTTGTTAAGTACTAAATCAGAGATGATTTCCAATTAAGATCGATTATTATGATGAGTGAGACAAACAAATGCAAGTGGATGATGATTATTAGTTTTGGAAAAATTCGATACAGTATGCATATATATATATATATATTATATAATGATGTGGGATAATGAAGATTGATGACGACGATATGATAGAGACTTAATGAAAAAGATGAGAAAATGTTGAATGATGATTGGTTTAGAAATTTGGGATTTTGAATTTTGATATATATAATGAAATATGCTTATCGAGATAGAGTGACGTCAGAAGTATATTGTATAAGTAAAGAATGTGGAAAACTTGAGAATTCAAAAAAAGATGTCGAGCAGATTTCGACAAAGGATATCGAGAGGTGAATTTAGATAGGAAATAAATGTCGAGAGCACTTGAATTAGAAATGTCGAGAACTTGAAATGTCGAGAGTTCAAAGGAATAAAATGTCGAGTTAGTTGAATATGATTTCGAAGAGGATCTCGAGAAACTAATAAATTTCGAAGGTTGCGAGATTGAGATAGTCTGATATTGAGAAGGATGTCGAGATAGTAAGTTGAAAATTTAAGCCTGATTTCGACAAAAATAATGAACTCGAGAGATACGTCTAGAAGTATGTCGACAAGGCAAAATAGAGACTCGAGATGGATTTGAAATTCGAGATGGATTTCGTGAATTCCTCAATAGCAATTAAATAGGAATTAGAAATGGATGTCGAGAACACTGTCGACAACTTCAAATGTCGAAAGGTTCAGAGTAATAAAATGTCGATATCGAAGAGAATGTCGAGAAAGAGAAATTCGATTTTTTTCTTCTCGAAATTGAATCTCGATATCACAATTCAATAGAAAGTCGCCGCATTAGGTCCAACGGCGTGTGCACAACCGAGCTTATCCACTCATCGATCTCCCAACAGACTGATGTTTCACTAAATCACGGGGAGCCACGTAATCTATCACTGCTTCACTTGGAAGCAGGAGATATTGAACTAAGTGGTAGTCAGCCCCACACCACTGAATTTTATTGAGCACATCGAGTCTAGTGTGTCCTCACCATCCACATGTTTTATATCTTTTTAGGACACATACACTTTTATTCTTATCTGGACTTTGTGACCAGATCAGAACTTTCGTAGACATGTCCTACTACGACATGCTTCGATGATCGGAAGAAGTCCTACCGTTGCAACATCAAATCAACAACGGTTTCAGGCCATCGTCTTTGAGCTAGTCTCAATAACGATGTAAACGGAACGCCTATGTGGCTCCGGATTCGCAGCCCTGTTCTTACAGGCCACGTCTCAGAGTTTAACTCTGAAGTCGTGTCGACGGACTGCCTTTGTGGCTCCGTCAGGTTATTACCCAATCTGAGTGACCACTAATCAACTCCATCATCTTGTCCCGCCGACGCGATCTTCTTACAAAAGACGATGCCCCATTTTGACCCATCGCATGACGATCTCCCTAGCTCGATCTTCATGAGGGGGAGGAGTACTAGAGCAAAATGGGAGCAGCACCACGACGAAAGTGCAATTTAATCAGAAAATGCCAAACTCTCCAATCACAACGCAAGGTTGAACAAACGTAGGGGGAGTTGAGCTGCAATCGAACGGAGAGATCGGACTCAAATGACAAGATACAACCAACAACTTCAGTATGGACTTCAAGAATCAAAGCTGCAGACTCGTGTACAGCTCTTCGAGTTTAAAGAAAACTCCCAATCCCAACACAAGGTTGAACAAATGTAGGGGGAGTTGCGACAAGTAAAGGAAGAGCTGGAACATCTTAAGAGAGATTCGACTCGTGTACGTCTCTCAAATTTAATGAGAACTCCTCAATCCAACAAAAGGTGAACAAACGTAGGGGGTGACTATCTAGGGAGAGATCGAACACAAGAGAGACGATCAACAAGCAGCTTTGAACACTTAGGAGAAGAGAAGTTTAAGAGACGGTGAGCTTGAAAGATCTCCTAAAGAAGAGGTCACAAGACAAGAAAATTGAGGAGAAGATTGAAAAAGAACACGCACGCAGACGCTTTCGCCATACCCCGATACGTGTTCTTTGAAACTCAGGACGATTACAAGGCGAAGATAACCAGCGCTGAATTGCAAATTGAACACAAAGGGGGAGATTGTTAGGAATATATTATTGTGTTTAATTAAATTATTTTATCTTAATCTTGTAGTTTTATTCTAATTTAGGACCAAATTGTAAATATACCCGACTTGTGGGTATATTAGTTAGATTGGGCCCAGTTAGCCCATTAGGGCATATGTATAAATACCCTAAACACATCAGTGTTAGGGTTACTGATTCATAATTGAGTTGACGACTTTTTCTGAAGAACCCTGCGCGTATCTCGCCGTCAATCTCTACAATCCGTCTAGTGGTATTACCTCTCAATCGCTTCCGTAATTCATCGTATCAGGTAATACTAATCCTTTGAATCAGTACAAGGTTGATCAAATCGGCCTAACAGCTTCTAATCTAGCCTTGTACCTTTCTATCTCACTATTTGATTTATACTTAATTTTATAAACCCACTTATTCCGTATGGCCATCCTATCCTAAGGTAATTTTACTAAGTCCCAAGTGTTATTATGAGCTAAGATCTTCATTTCTACATCCATTGCATGTTTCCAATTCCTATCCTTCAATGCTTCTATAGTATTCCTAGGAATTTCACTCGAATCCATAGCTGTTAGAAACTTCCTTTGCTGATTTTCAAGATTATTCAAGCTAATAATACAAGAAAGAGGGTACTTAGTTATGTTCACATTCAACAAGAGAGCATATATAATAAAGAGGGGATTAGTCACTCTTTTAGGTCTGGCAGCTATCAGTGTCTCATTTTTTGCGCTGAATTCTTGTGATGATTCAGATTCCAAGGGATCACCTGCAATTGGGAAAAATGTCTCAGACATGCTGCTATTATTTTCACTTGCATCATTGTTTTCAGCAAGATTTTCCCCCTCTTAGCAGCCATGTAGTCATCATTGACATCCTCAACCAAAAAATATCATGCATACGAGTATCATGTTGCTTATTTTTCCGGTTTGGCACTAAGGGGTTGACAGCTTTGTTCATCCTAAATGGAAATACAGTTTCATAAAATTTTACATCTCTAGATGCAAAAATAATTTTTTTTTCTCCAAATCATAAAGTTTATGAGCCTTTATTTTTATGATAACCTATCATAATGCATTTCCTAGCTCTAATCAAACTTATCATTTGGACTAATCGCAGTTGCATAGCATAGACAACCAAAAGCTTTAAAATGCTCATACTTAGATTTATGATCAAACATGATTTCATATGGTGTCTTACCTTTTAAAACATAACTAGGCAACCTATTTATGTTGAACACAACTGCTGACACACACTCAAACCATAAAGAAGATGGGCAACATGATTGAAACATTAAAGATCTAGCTACTACATTAAGAAAATGCTTGTGCTTTCTTTCTACCAAACCGTTTTGCTAAGGGGTCTCCACGCATGAGGTTTGATGGATGATTCCTTAAGCTCTAATCAACCTGGAGAAATCAGAGTTTACAAATTAAATGCCATTATTTGACCTTATAATTATCAGTTTTTTATTGAATTGATTTTTTAACTATGTTCAGAAAATATACAAAGAAACCTATGAATGCAGTTATTTTCATCAGGAAAACCCAGCATGCTCTAGAATAGTCACAACTGTAAGTAAAAATCTACAACATGACTAGCCACTTTAAATGGTCCCCAAACATCTAACTCAACTAACTCAAATAGGTTTTTATGGTTACTAAGAGGAAAAGGATCTCTTGTCTATTTGGCCTTGTGACACATATCACATTGTTTTACATTTATTTCGCCATTTATGCTAAGACTAGACTTCAATAATTTTAACAATACATCAGAAGGATGTGCTAATCTAGCATGTCAAAGCTTATGTGATGCTCCCTGTAATTCCGATTTTCTATTAGTCTCAACTTCAACATTACGAACACAATTCAAGTCATTTTGCAAGTAATAGAGTCCACCTTTAAGTCTACAGTCCTCATCAACCATTTTGATCGATGTTCGTGAATACAAACATGTTATGAAATATAATTGAACAAATTGCTTTCAGATATCAGCTTTGAAAGAGAAAGAAGATGAATTCAAATTAAGGAACTACTAACATATCATCAAGGATTAGACTATTTAACAACTTGACTCTACCAATAAACTGCACTAACACAAGGTTTCCATAAGGCAGCTTATCTGAACATTTTGGTTCTTTAAAAGTGTGACGTCAATCGTCAGATTGGGATTACTAACAACATGGTCAGTTGCCCATGAATCTATTATCTATGCAGAATTGTAATTTTGAGAAAGAGAATTAATACAACACTTGCAATCATTTCCGAGATGTCTTCCTCATTGGTGTTGGAGTCAAGCAATTGAGTAGTTTATTATCCTGAGTCACAGAAAGATTAGGCAGCGACGTTTGAGAGTTAGTGTTTAGCAAAGGAACACTTTCGGACTCAATACATTATGCATTTTTTGTTAAGTTTTTTCTCCAATTTGTATTTTTTCTTATTAAAATTGTTAAATGGGAATTATGGTTAATGTTTGATTTGTTTGGGTAGCAATCAGTTTGTAACATTTGTCATAGTATGACCTTTCATACCACAATTTGAATTTGATCTATTTGAGCTTGAAGAATATTGTAGTGTGTTATCTGGTTCTGAAGTTATATCTTGTGAGATTCTTCTCATGGTACAAGATTATAAGCTTGGTTTACAGTTGGCAAAGGATCTTGAAGCAATATATTACTTCTAACAAATGGTAGGACTCATTCAGCAACTGAAAGAGTTTGGTTTCCTCAGCTTGTTTAGCTTGATGAGCATGTGCATCACAAGTGCACATGGGGCCAACTAGTAAAGCTTCATATTCATCCACAACTGTTGGAGTTTTGGTAAAAGATAGAGACACTATCATACCCTTTCTTAGCACTAGCTACTTCATATCCTATAGTGAATTTTCTTGAGCCATCTACCTCCTTAAAAGTCTTTCTAGTATTTCCCAAACTTTGGACAGACTAAGCATACACAATCCTAGTTCTCAACTCAGTTGAAAGTGAATTTAATAGCCATGAAAGTCCTAGTGCGATACACCCATCCCATTCAACTCCTGATTCTTTAACTATAGGCCGAGCTTCAGTATTATTGACAAACCCTAGTTTGTTCTTGCTAGTCAGACTTAGAATAACAGAGTTGCTCCAAGTCTTTATCTACAGGCCGAGGTTCAGTATTGTTGGCAAAACCTAGTTTGTTCTTGCTAGTCAGACTTAGAATAACAGAGTTTCTCCAAGCAAGCATACTTCACAAACCAGTAAGAACTATAATGGTTATAGTTGTTACGGACAAATCAGCAGTGCTGATGAACAAAGGACTTCTAATATTAATTACTCTGTAAGCCATAAATAGATCAAGAATACGCAACAATTTCAAGAAACAAGAAGGCAAAATAATGGCAACAAAGAATTAACAAGAATAGAGGATTTGAAATCATTGTATGTCCGCAGTTCATCGAACAACATCAAGACTTCTGGTGCGATTTCAATTTAGTCGATTTCTTTCCAAATTTGAGATCGAGGAATGAACAAAAATTTCTCCATCAAATTACAATCATATGCTCGGATACCATGAAAAAAATATGCTCTAATATCAATCCATGCTGGATAATCAGCATGTAAAAATAGAACTTTCAATCTTGAACATAAATCTGATTAATATAACAGAATCAACAATGAGAATTTTATCCCTAAAAACGTCTGTGAGGAAGAGACAAAGAGAGAAGGGGCTTAAAGACTACTAGTAACATGCACACCCTACATGTGTGCAACTAATTTTGAATCTAAATAATAAAAAATAACAAACAACATTAAATGGAAGTCTTTCTAAAGAATATTAAAAGCATAAATGATTGTTTCTGCAAATTATATAGTTCTCTAGGATCTTAAAAATATCAATAACATAAAAAACAACATATCATAATCCGTAGAGAAAATCCAATAACTAATTAAAACCAAGGAAGAGAAAGGCAAATGAACAGTGTAGAGAAACTCACTAAATGCGAGAATGGTAAATGAACACTGTTGAACTTTTATAACTATTCATGATAACGCCAAATATATGCATACAATGATAAAAAAAATGAAGACTCACAGTGTTGGTCAGGTATGTATTTTTTTATTTGTTTCTACAGAATGATAGCGTCAGAATTATCTGTCAGACATAATCATTCTTCCAATCGATATTATGGGTTTGTAGTATTATTTGGACGTTTACTGAGTAGTCGAGAGAGAACTTGAGGTACTTGAGAAAGTGGTTTTTTTTATTGAACGGGGTAGTTTAGTTTTTTATTTGCTCATTATTATTAATTGTAGAAAAAATGTGATTGGTTGATACCTAAAAATTGACAGACCAAATCGTATAAAATTTGGCAGTTTTAAAGGGGCCCTCACCATTAATAAAGAGAATAGATATGATAAAACAGTAACAATACTAGTTATTTTTCAGTTTTTTAAGTTTATATTTTCATTTATCTCATAAGTTAAATTTAGTCCCCCTTAATTTCTTCAAACTTTTCTTCACCTTCACTTTTACTCCTTTGAATTTTGCACTAATCTTTCTTCTTCATTTTTGCCCCAATGCGTGCTCCTTTTAACATATATCCTTGTCAAAGTCTAGTTGGTGGATTTGTTAGTTGAAGATATTCATACTACTAGGATAATTTGGATATAAAGATTGTGGGAATAAGGACACTAATTTATAGTAAATGGCGGTCCATGGAATGTTGGGCCAGCCGCCTAAAGAAAAAAAAATAATAATAAAATAATATTATATAATATTATTTTTATATATATAAAAGAAAAAGAAAAATCTTAAAGATAAAGAATGAGCTGCCCATATCAATTGGCGACGCGGCGGATTCCTGGCCACCGGTTTCAAGCGGCCCAGAACTGAGCGACGCGGCGCATTCCTGACCACCGGTTTGAGTGGTCCGAAGAGCTGAAGACATCTATAAATAGGCTGAGGATTCTTCAGTTATTATCATCCCAAATCAAGTGAGAAATTCAGTTAGAGAGTAATAGTGAGAGGTAAAACTTATTCGGGTGGATAAAGGTGAGAGCGGGTTTTAGTTTTTACTGGGTAGTGGGAATAGGTACAAAAACATTACCCGGGTGGGTAGGGGTCTCGGGTTTGGGTTTAAACACGAGCGTTATTTTGTACGGTGTAATATTCTCAATATAGTAAAGCTGATGCTCTCCGTGGAGGTAGGCGGTATTGGCCCAACCACGTAAAAATCTCGTGTTCTCTCTTGTTGTCATTTCGGCTTTATACTATCCAACAAAATCGTCGCGGTTCAAAAATCAACCTTCCGCTGGGCCCGAAAATTACCGCTCAACCCCAACAAGTGGTATCAGAGCCAAGCCTAATTATATTCTGAGTATGCTCTGTGGTTGCAGCTTTGTCTGATCTTCCACATCAGAAAAGATATTAAGAAGGTTTTCCGTTACGGGGGAGCTATTGTCGTGTCGGGCCAAAGTTGTTGAATTTCTGCAAGGATAATGGCGACGGAAAGCAGTTTCAAAGTGCGACAATTTGATGGTACGGGGAGTTTCACTCTGTGGCAGAGACGAGTGAAGGATATCCTTGTTCACCAAGGTTTGGCTAAGGCTTTGAAAGGGGAAAAGGGAAAGCCGGAGAAAATGACGAAAGAAGACTGGGAGGATTTGGGTCAAGATGTGTCAGCACAATCCGTCTGTACATTACGGATAACATTATCAATAATGTTGTTAATGAGATTCTGCACCAGACTTGTGGGCGAAGTTGGAGGAGCTGCACCTCGGGAAAAACTTAAACCACAAAGTTAGATCTGAAGCGGGAGCTGTACCGGCTGAAGATGGAGGAGGTGGGAATCTCATGGATCATATTAGCGTGTTCAACGGACTTGTGGATCAACTTATAAAAGTTGATGTAAAGTTGGAGGAAGAAGATAAAGCCCTTTTACTTCTTACCTCGCTTCCTGTGATTCTTATGATAATTTGGTCACAACCATCTTGTACGGAAAGACGACGGTGAAGATGGTGGATGTGCAGTCAACTCTTTTGGCGCATGAAAAGAGGAGACGATCAAATTATGGGGATAGCCAAAATTCGGACGTTGGCTGTACACGGGGAGAATCGTAGAGGAAGGTTTCACGCCAGGGAATTTGGAGGTAGCAGCAGGTCCAAATCAAAGGATGGCGGGAAGGGCATCGTGTGCTACAAGTGTGGTGAGCGGGACACATCAAGAGGAATTGTCCGACTTGGAGGAAGGACAAGAACGGCGAGAAAAATTCCACAACCATGATAGCACAGGATACGGATGATGTTGTAGACGTTCTCACAGTCTACAACGATGACGCTCGTTCTCAGGATGAATGGATATGATTCGGGGTCGAAGTACCATATTTGCTCCGAAAGAAAAATATTTTGATACGTTCCAGAAGATACGAAGAGGTTCGGTTTCCATGGCTGATGGATACCGTCAGGCGGTTCGTGGTGTTGGAACTGTGAAGATCAAAATGACTGACGGAGCGGTGCGAGCTTTGGGTGGTGTGATCTTTGTCCCAAAGTTACGGAAGAATTTGATATCCTTGAGCCAGTTAGATTCCAAGGCTATGGGAGTTTCATAGCAGGGGGAGTCTGTAAAATCACACGTGGTGGAAAAGTCCTACTGAAGGAGAAGAGCGTGGAGGGTTTTATCGTCTGGGCGGGAGTGTGGTACAATAACACTCTGACTTCGATGGGTTCACGAAAATCGCGCGCGCGTGGTGGAAAGGCAGACGATGGTGAGAAGGAAAGTCCTGCTGGAGAAGGGGTTGCGTCGAAGTCCCTCTTCAGAATCGACGGGTAGAGTCGGTTCGGCAGCTGCACATAGGATTGGCCGCGGGTGAATCAAGTTGGTAGGACCTGAATTCTTGATTCGTTATGTGTAGCTGGTATAAGGAAGGCCAATGGACGTTCGTGGTATTTACGAACGGGTTACTCTCAAAAAGACTAGCTGGGATGACTGTTTGACGGTGCTGAAGACGATGCTCGGGTAGTGTCGATGCGGCTGGCGGGGAGAATTGTTGGGCCAGCCGCCTAAAAGAAAAAAATAATAATAAAATAATATTATATAATATTATAATATATTTTATATATATAAAAGAAAAAGAAAAATCTTAAAGATAAAGAATGAGCGGCCCAATCAATGGCGACGCGGCGGATTCCTGGCCACCGAATTTCAGCGGCCCAGAATGAGCGACGCGGCATTCCTGACCACCGGTTTGAGTGGTCCAGAAGAGCTGAAGACATCTATAAATAGGCTGAGGATTCTTCAGTTATTATCATCCCAAATCAAGTGAGAAATTCAGTTAGAGAGTAATAGTGAGAGGTAAACTTATTCGGGTGGATAAAGGTGAGAGTGGTTTAGTTTTACTGGGGTAGTTGGGAATAGGTACAAAAATATTACCCGGGTGGGTAAGGGGTCTCGGGTTTGGGTTTAAACATGAGCGTTTTTTTGTACGGTGTAATATTCTCAATATAGTAAAGCTGGTGCTCTCCGTGGAGGTAGGCGGTATTGGCCGAACCACGTAAAAATCTCGTGTTCTCCTTGTTGTCATTTCGGCTTTATACTATCCCAACAAAATCGTCGCGGTCAAAAATCAACCTTCCGCTGGGCCCGAAAATTACCGCTCAACCCCAACAA